>JABANP010000765.1:0-18447 GCA_013115135.1 Perkinsus olseni | reverse complement strand
TTGATGCTATCGGTGGCAATTATTCGTGAAGTTTGCGACGAGATAACAGAGTTGTGATTATGGAGTTTCCACTTGGTTACCGGGCAACTCTCAGCCGTGATCATCAGTTTTAAGACCTTTCGAATCCATTCCGGACACCATTCGCCAACGCTATCGCCTCACTTTACTTCGTGATGTCTGTTCGTATTCATTCTCCTCTCGTTGTGCTAGTGTTTTCGACTCAGCAGTGGCTCAAGTCTGATGTTATTGAGAGCTTCAACGTCGATGGTCTGGAGTCTTGCCAAGTGTCCTTCGGAACCACTAAGCTTGCAGGCTGTCCAGCTTCTGCGCGCTGACCAACACAGGAGACATTCCATACCACACCATCACCATAAAATCTATCAGAGCTCTTCTCGGATAACATGCCGCATAGAATTGCGAAATTACTGCTGAAATTATCAGCACATCACAAGAAAGCCGCGCGGGCAAGCTTTTTGATTGCATTTCCAAAACTTCCCAGCCAGGGACTTATGCGAATACAGACGGTGGTACGATGAGAGTCCCGCGAGAGATGACAGAACACAAGTCGACGCAGACGATAAAGAAGACACCCCAGACACAATTGGGATGGGCAAGCGGCTACAGACTTCAAGATTAAACTGGCTGTTAACAGATGAGCTGCTCGTCGTGGAGAACAGGAGACCTGGTTAACTACAGCGATCTACATCACCGTATAATACAGACCACTTGGGCCGAGCAGACGGTATTGAGATAGGAGGTTCTACAGGAAGAGCAGAGAAGAAGGGTTCCCTCGAAACCCGCAGGCTCGTTCAGTCACACTGATGGAATATCACACAGTAGCTCACAACGTAGCAACGACGGCCAGGATGCCAACAAAAAGCGTCCAAGCTCGACCATGGTAAGTCACAGCGTCGCTAGATGGGGTAGTAGAAGCGGCAGGAGTTGCCGGTGGTGCGGTACTATCCGAAGAAGTGCCAGTCGTCGTCGGGGTGGTTGTCGAAGTAGTACTAGGAGCTGCAGTTGTGGTAGTAAAATTATCGAAAGCATTGTCCAAGACCCAAGCCAGGCGGACAGCTCCCTTAGCGAGCTGCTCTCTCACAGTCTCTATCCTGCTGTTGTAATACTCCATAGACAAACTGCCGTTATTCTGCACCTGGGCACCGTCCACATTGACGTAAGCAACCATACAGGCCAAAGAGGCCGACTCTTGCACCATCTCATTAACACAAACGTCGAGCCCTAGACTTTCACACTTGCTCAGCCATGAGGCCACCT
This sequence comes from Perkinsus olseni, assembly GCA_013115135.1. Classification (NCBI taxonomy): domain Eukaryota; phylum Perkinsozoa; order Perkinsida; family Perkinsidae; genus Perkinsus; species Perkinsus olseni. The sequence continues at coordinate 17,172 of JABANP010000765.1, read as the reverse complement.
TGCCAGCATACTTCCCACCAGCGTTCAAGTCTCGTCCGATCTCATCAGCGGTCACGCTCCAGTACTGGGTGCGGTCCATATCGTAATCGGCATCCTGCTGGACATAGGTTCCTGGATAGAGCTCTTCTTCATACTCGTCGATAAGCTTCTCATCCCAAACTTTATGCAGATTGGTCTTCTCGTAATTGGCGAAGTTGATCGCAACACCGATCGTGTTGCCGCCCAGATCTGTGTATCGTCCAGCGTGAAGAGGTTGGTGAACATCTCCCATAAAATGTGTTAAAAATTTCACAGCTTCCTGCCTTCGCTCCGCCGATAAACTCGTATTAGTCAACTGGGCCGTATAATTTTTGATCGCTCCAGCCACACACTCATTGTTCTGACAGTCTCTGGAATACACGAACTCGCAGTTGTCAACATTGACGTAGTGCAAGGGCCTGGACCACTGCCACCTGTCACTATCATTGCCGTGAAGAATACTGTCCGCCCAGCTGGCCGAGGTCGCCAGGCGGTACCCCTCTCCCATGATCTCGTAGATCCACTTTCGGGCGTCGCTCGACATACGAGTATCGGCAAGCTCAGCGACGACAGCGTGGCCGTCGGGGCCCCAAGAGGAAGCCTCCTGAACAGCAAGGAGAAGGGCGGAGGCGACTGAAGGGAGTATCGATCTCATTACTATCAACAAACAGATTCAAAACTGCCAGTCGGCGATGGTCTCACGAGACGGAGGATGGCCGCTGAGGGTGATTCAAAACCGACTATATCCTCAAGCTGATTGCACGAATCATTCGGCCAGCCCAAATCGATTGAAGCACACATGGGACAGCCACCACCTCTCAAAGCACAGAGGACGCCGCCGGCTGTGACGCTAATTACGATCTTCAATCTTCTCCTCCAAATGCCAGCCGGAACTGCAGACGCGAAGTCCTTGGCAAACTCGACCAACTCATCCAGGCATCACATCAGTGAACTCAGTTCACCTATGATTCGGTCGCACAGGATACGCCCGATGCACACAAGGCGAAACCGTGAAGACCAAGAAAACGGAAACGACATAAACTGTCATGGTAGTGGCCACAGCAATGGCCGAGTAAGATAGCAAGTGGCCGACGTAGAAGTTACCACCGTCGTGCCGACTATTCCACATCACCCCAGCCGATAAACTCATCTTCACATGGGCTCATATACAGTTCTGTCATCGATAGTAGAGAGCCTATGCGGCCTGCCGCCAACGCGAGACCGACGGACAAGGAAACGGAAACGGCACACACTTTCATGCTAGAGGCCACAGGTCATCGTTCCCGACGGAACACCATAATTTTCGGCGTGGCTCGGTGCTCCTTCTGGATAGGGCGCTTCTTCTCCTACCAATCACAGGACTCCAAAAACTCATACCACACCTTCCCCTACTCACAGCCTTGGAACGAGCCTTCCTATGCAACTGTGGTATCTTAGATACACCTATGTTCTTCTTGCACCGCTTAATAAAATGATACTTTTTGATAGAAAGATACCTGACGCAGACCACGCCCCGGACTGCCATTAATATGCCGCTGAGCCAACACTGATGATCACCATCCAAGAGCAGTACGATCGGCGACAGACCACGTCTCATTCATTATCAGCAAACATGTTGCTGTTAGCAACCAACGTCGATTGCGCCTTGCCTTCACCTCACGAGTCGTGAGGTGAAGTCACGTGAGGTGTCGTGAGTCACGACATAGACATGGTTCTCATCGGCGATGAGTCATCGCTACGCTTCCGGGGCGGTAACGGTCTGGGGACTTCGAACGGAACCACCACAGACACTTCAAGCCCTTACTAACGGCCCGCAAAAGAGCAGAAAGCGAAACGTGTGTGGGGATGAAAACTCTGCCTGAATAAAGCGACCCGCTATATTCAGACGAGTTTTTTCCCCAGTGCTACCACCAATCCCCCTCACCACCTCGCCGCCCTCCCCTACATCCGGCACTTAGACGATATCCCTCTGAACTCCCAAACCTGCTGCTGCTGTTGCTGTGCACTCCAAGATCTCGACAGCTGCATGGAGCCACCCAGCCGGAAGCTCTGATCTAGACGACGCGATAGTGCCGACCCTACCCAGCGGAGAAGGCTGGCCATCAGAGACGAAAATCTGAGGGGATTCCGCATCAGCTCCGCGAGGTCATCTGGATTCTCTAGATAGCCAATCACAGGTGATCGCGAAGGCCATTGGTATACAGAGAATCCACCGAGAGGAGTATTGTAGGAGAAGCAGCGGCGCTGGAGCGGCCCAGAAGATCATCGCCTTGAAAGAACACCGACCACCGAGCCGGGGATGAATGATAGTCGTACAATCGCTACGCATACTCTTCCCCCTGCCGTTCTCAGGGTCAGAAGTCACGATATCACCCCTGCAGCCACGATGGTGTCGAGCGGTTGTGGTCGGTAAAGTAGCATAAAATTCAACAGCCCCATAGCTCAAGAAACGTCTTTCAAAGGCAGCTTAGGTGGTAAGTCTGTCAACGGGGAGGCTTCGTAAAACAGCACCTCCGAGGAGACCATCCCCTCCCCCACAAGAGCGAGGACAGTGGTCGCTTCCGAGCCGCATTCGGACGGTAAGTCCAACCTGTCCGAAGGTCCCAGTAATTTCAAAGGCAACTTCGTACCTGCTCACACCGACATGTAACTTCGCGCGCCACGAAATTCGCAGAAAAACCTTCGCTGTGCGTCTAAAGATTCCATCTGCGGAGTATACGAAAAGTATCTTAGACAAGCTTGAAAAAACTCCTGCTTCCGCGAATAATAGCTTTCAGATGAGAAACTTTCACACCCGTTAGTCAACTAAAACTGAAAGCTCAGAATCGATCACGTAATCGATTTCACTTTGAAACCGAAGGTAAAAAAGTCGAGTAAGTTTTCCATGCTAAACTCTGTAACAAGTCCCACACGATTTCAAAAGTCGGTTCACCACAGAAGCCTCGATACCCAGCGGCAGCCTCCTCACTGTAAAAACTCGGCCACTTCAAATTCAACGTGAAAATATGCCAAGCTATACGACCGTACCATCCATCCCCCAACTCACAGTCGCCCATATCATCATCGAACTTCCAAATCCTGAGGTCCTCCCCGCTGCTCCTGCAGTCATCATCGACACGCCAACGATAGCTGTCATGGGCTGCCTTCTGGACACACTGCAGCAGGTCAGCTCGCTGAGGGTTGGCCATAACAAAACTGACTCGGGACTGCGGATTCGGGCAGTGGTCCTCGCCAAGACCGGGAAGTCAGCCAGAAGCAATGACGGTCCCACTGGAATCAGATAAACTCGTTCGTCTTCCACGCCTTTACCCCTGTTTGTGAGGAAGGATTTGCCGGGGCCCCTAACCCTCAGCGAATTTAAGTCAGTCCAAAAATGGGATAACTAGTTCAACACGAAAGAAGAGACTGAATCCCGTATTAACACCCGGAAGACCCAGGTTCGACCCCCGGTGAACACAACTTTTCCGTCCAACGTATAAAGCTTCTAATCATCGTAATCTTCCTTACCCCCTCACTCCAATCGGATCGAAGTGGCCCGATTTACCGGCCAAGGCAGGCAGCTGCTTCTCCCCCCTCTCGTTGAAGCACAACTGAGCAACGCACAACGAACGATAAATATTACCGCGCGCCACGAAATTCGACCGAACAACCATACTGTGCTCAGAATTCAGTAATACCGTGAACGAGGATGTGTAGCCGCCTTCTCCAACCACACCCAAATTGCTTCGCTCCGCCGTTACCTGTAACATGTAATTTTTTCTCACGGGATCCCAATGCTGGTAGAGCTTCTCCGGACTTCTGTCAATATCAAGATTGGGAATCTTGAAGGAGATGGTCTCATAAGGCTCGGCAGCTATCAGAAGATACCTGATCACATGAAGGTGAATTAGAATGCAATTATTCAATGCAAGCTTCGACCTAAGATACCCACAACATTCAGCATGCCCTATCTTCACAATATATCACGCAAGAGTGAAGATAATCCCCGACTATCTCGCGCTAGCCCCACCGTAAAGTGCAAGCTTTGACCTAAGATACCCTATTATTACTGATAGTCTCTGTCAGGCTCCTCGACCCTTTGCTCGTAGCATGACATAATACGATACCTGAGAAGAGATCGAGGAATCTCCACATGATGGTCGACCCTCCCCAACGACTGCCGTAAGTAATCTCAGAGAAGCAGTCCATCATGTTGCAACTTAAAGACTCTGGAAGATGCTTGTAGGAATCGATAAGTTCACAACATTTGTGCTCAACATAATCGTGCGTGAAATAAACCCACGCATTTGTGCCCATTTCTCAGAATCTACTCATGAAACGGTTTTGACCAAACTTTCAATCTTTATGCATTGCCATTATACACAACATATCGAAGAAACAGCTTCTGATTCGTGATTGTTACGGAGATATCGCTCTTTTTGGAAATATTCCAAGATTATTTAGAGCACTGTACTCCCGTCAAGTTTGTCTCGATCCTAGCCCTATTTCTTCCCGTCTTTTCCACACGTTTGCGTAACATTTCTGTCGAAACCCTTGCCTCGGGAATCAAGCGACGAGTCCCGCTTGTGAGATTCCATAGCTCAATACTCGTTTACCGCGGGCTCCACCAAGCCGTAGAACACCTCGCCCAAATCTTACAATGGCGTGGTTGTGACTTTGGTGTCGATCTCGGGATAGTCCACCTCGAACAACAAACTCTTCTGATACGTCATCGGGTCTCTGCTTCGTCACGCGATACCCCGGTCGACCAATCCTGGGCGCAACCGACTCTGAAATTGACGAAATATCCAAAATTTCGTCTGATGCCGCCTTCGACATAAGATACTACATACTCTTGTGAAGGCCTTGCGCACCATAGGGGCCATCACCCTCTCCCGGAATCGGGGCGGGCGTGCCAACCATCGCCTCCTTGGCCGCTCTCCTCGCCAGATTCACCTGTCATTGCGCGCTCTCGGGTATCATCAGAAGAGAGAATCCAGGTCTGGTGAATCACTCAGTTTCCGATCCTTCAGTCCACTACGAGTTGCATTGACCCCTACATCCGAATTCGTCAGTTCTCAAGACAAGCTCAAAATGGATACAATTTCCTGAGTTTTCTGAGAAACTCACTACGCCACAACACGGGAACGGCAGTCGAACAATCGAAGCACTGAGCCAGCATCCGAGTGTTGACAACTCTGTGTTGCCTCCAGCTGCTGTCGCTGCCATGTGGCATAACACCCTCAATCTCCTGCATGTTGTACTTCATTCGCTAAAGGCTGTAACTCTGCACACTGACAGCTCCAACCGGCAGCTACGTGGAAACGGAACACGATTTTCCTAGAAAATTCCGGCAAGAAAATTGACCACAAATCGAAAAAAATTCATCATTATCCGGGAAGAGTTTATCATCGTGGCTGAAAATTTCTAGGTATTTTTTCTGTTTTTTCGCAAGGAAAAATATTTTGGTGAAATCCCCAGCCCCGACGCCCACCTGATGCTTCTTTCCCTGAGTATGTGCCAGGTAGCTGCCTTCATTCGTATGCAGAGTTAGACACAACTTACACTCGTAAGTACCCAGATGATTACGCAGAAGATACGGATCTTTTGACAGGTCAACCTGAGAATACCAGAATGAATAAGATACTACAACTGCAACTATGGAATTGATATTCTAAGAATGACGAAGGCCCAAAGTGGAGGAGACGGTGCGCAGGGGATGAGCCCCGTTCAATACTCGAAACGCACGGCGTGAATGAGATATAAGTGACCATTTTTTCGTTGCAATCGGCGGTGATGAAATAGTGTTAACTGAGCGCAACCACACGGGCATCAGCCTCTCCCTGCTCTCGCTATGATTAATCAAAGACGTTAAGAGTTCATAAACGAGTTCATGCCTTTCCGTGGCAATTGAGCATGTTAAAATACTACGAAACCAGCTCGACAGGATTGACATCAACGAGTTCTCTCTCCCTCCTCTCAGAGTGATTAGTACCGTCTCCATCGCGAGCCTTCTGAGCCTCTCTCTCCTGTCCATAGCCGCCTCCTGTGCAGTCATGGGAGCTCCGGATCTGGTCTTTTGACCGGGGCGATTCTGACGGTCTGTCATCACTACCAACGAATGAAAGGGCAACCAACTGTCTCATCATGATACTCCTCAGTCGACCTCGAGTTCCTCGACCGAGCCTGGCGAAGGAGCGTGTTAGAGACATATATCATCTACGGGGCACAGTCAAGCTACCGTCACAGAACCGTCAAGTAGTATATAGAAGATACCCGCACTCCCACTTCCGCGCATAGGGACCGAAACGAGATCCTCGAGCGAGCCCGGCGAAGGACCGTATAATACACAAATCCTCAACTGAGCACAGCCAAGCCGACCTCAATCAACATGGCCACACTGTATATAACTAAGATACCCCCCACGCCGCATTGTGCCACTCATAACTCAAGCTAAGATACCGACAGTAGATCATGCTATATCTCGGTCTTATCCTGTTTACCCGCGAAGTCCTTGATGCGTTCGAGAACCTACTCGCTATCATTATACGACATAACGACGACACAGCACGGATCGTCCTGGTCTCGATTGGGCTGCGGGCGCAGAAACTCGTTTTTTTATTTTGCCATGGAGGGTTCCCGAGAAATTTTCGGCAAAAAATTCATCAAAGTCCGAAAATCGACCTTTTTTAACATCAATTAGAGAACAAATAAAGTCAGGAAACCCCGAAATTACTCGAAACTACTTCTGATACAACGCTGATGGTCCGAAAGTACCTCATTCTTGACATGGCCCGGCACCAACTGTCTTCCTCTGGGAGCCACATGGGAAACAATATCATCGACTGATACGGCCTCGACGCCTCGGGACTTTATAAAATCTGATCAATTTCTTACTTAAGATGGATGGACACGATAGGAGCATCATACCAACACAGTATTCTTTGAGCTCATCTCGCCAGCCTGATCGCATCAGCTGGTCCATCACGTATCTAAGGTTGACCCTGGCATTTCGCAGAGTACCCCGAGTACGCTAGATGTTCCTCGTAGAGGATATCACTGTGATTTGGCGAGAAAATTCTCGGAAATTCTTATCGCAGGCTCAAGTAGATACACTACACTTTCCGAAGCAAATTAGTACCACACTATCCAAAACAAATTAGTACCACACTTTTCCCAACGAATTAATACATCTTCCCCTCTTATGCTACTATTACTGCTTTAACCGATCCCTCTCGCCGCTCTCTATTAGAGCCTGGTTGAGTTTATGCCTGACGACTTCGAGGTCTCTGTCGCTGTTACGGTGATTAGCAGCCATTCAATGAGAAGAAGAGTCTTGGTAGAAAAGGGATTGCCTGATTGGCACTTCTTCAATTAAATACGGAAAAATGCCGGGTGTTGGGATCGAACCCGCGCGAGCAGTTCAAATGCCCATTCAATGGGAATATACTCCGGGCGAGCGCCAATTTTTCTCCAGTCAGCGCTAATTTCTTTGCCCTTTATTGGCATTATGTGACCATTTCTGGTCCTTCTACGCTTTCATCTCAATGCCCGCTCCGAAAACGGCGACCCCTAGGTGACCTCCCGAGTCTCGAAAGTCGGTTTCAATCCTGTGTCGCCGTCTTCCTATTCGTTCTACAGCATGTAGAGTCGACATATACCAGAGTTTCTTCATCGGGTTTGCAGAAGTTCGAAGGCCGTCTATTCCCCATACCCCCGATGTGGTTAACGACAGTTCTTATCGAGTTGCAGTTGACTATTAAACTCCATTTATCGGTGGCGGTGGTTCGGCATAAAGAGCCGGGAACCCGATCCCGGAGCCAGCACGTCACTTGCGCATCAGTAGTTCCCCGTTTTGCGCTTCTCCCTACTCTCCCGAACTTTAAACACAGAACAGAGTGGAGTGCTGCGAGCGTGCTGCTCTTTAAATACACCTTCGTGTCTAGTTCGTAACAAGTGGGTTAATTGACTAGCGACGGTCTTCAGCGGAGGAAGCGGGGACGATGTCCTACAAGAAGGGTCAGCGAAGGCAATACTTCTGCATGCTAATACCGAGAAAATATCGCTGGCGTAATTTCCCATCTAATTCCCTCTCCCACCAAAAAACTTTCCGATAGTACGGTATCACTGTACTACTACTGCTACTTACACTGGCGATTTACGAATCCTGCTGCCTCCCTGTACCCGACAACAACCTTCACCTACTAATTCTCCAACTACCTCAACTACGCGCGAAACCACTGTACTACTGCTGCTACTACGATTTACGTGTGCCGATTTACGAACCCTGTTGTAATACAATATGCCTCCCTGTACCCGACAACAACGTTCAACTACTAATTTTCCAACTACCTCTACTACGCGCGAAACCACTGTACTACTGCTGCTACTACGATTTACGTGTGCCGATTTACGAACCCTGTTGTAATAAAATATGCCTCCCTGTACCCGACAACAACGTTCAACTACTAATTTTCCAACTACCTCTACTACGCGCGAAAACACTGTACTACTGCTGCTACTACGATTTACGTGTGCCGATTTACGAACCCTGCTGTAAAATAAAATATGCCTCCCTGTACCCGACAACAACGTTCAACTACTAATTTTCCAACTACCTCTACTACGCGCGAAACCACTGTACTACTGCTGCTACTACGATTTACGTGTGCCGATTTACGAACCCTGTTGTAATACAATATGCCTCCCTGTACCCGACAACAACGTTCAACTACTAATTTTCCAACTACCTCTACTACGCGCGAAACCACTGTACTACTGCTGCTACTACGATTTACGTGTGCCGATTTACGAACCCTGTTGTAATACAATATGCCTCCCTGTACCCGACAACAACGTTCAACTACTAATTTTCCAACTACCTCTACTACGCGCGAAACCACTGTACTACTGCTGCTACTACGATTTACGTGTGCCGATTTACGAACCCTGCTGTAATACAATATGCCTCCCTGTACCCGACAACAACGTTCAACTACTAATTTTCCAACTACCTCTACTACTTTCACTACCGATTTGCAGACCCCTCCGTGCGCACGCGTGTCACGTGGTTCGCGTGACGCGTGCGCGCCACGGTTTCAGTTCACTTCCAGACTCCTTGCGAGCTTTGATCATCTTGATGTCGTATACTGTCCACCCCGTACACATCCACGGTCGTGAATACACCGGCAGTATTTTCTGGACGCACGCTCGCCAGGTTAACTTACCTGAATCGGAATTCTCTCTTACCTGCGCGAAGGAAGATGGGACCGCTGCCCTTAGGGCTCTAGGCTACAAGATCAGGTATGCCACGAAATGACTGTCTGCCTTCTCCCCCTCTCCCTCTCGTCAGGTGGACCGATTTGTGCCCAGATATCGCTTGCTGTCAACTGCCCGGAGCTGACACTATAGCTGTCTACAGTAAATTTCCCTCTACACTGACCTTCATGGTACCGCGCTTGTCGTCATCGTCCTCCATCTTTCGGTTCAGGGACCCGGCGCCGAATGGATTCGCCGCACAGTAATTGCTGACCTGCTGACGTCTAAGACTGAACGCCCTGTGACGTTCCGTGACAAAGCCCATGGCGCCTAATACCCAATAATTGAGCTCCTCTGACTAGCCCATAATCGAGTTCGTTGCATACGATTTGCTTCTTGCGTTAGTTGTCGCAGCTCCCTCCCAATTCTCACCAAGTCGTTGTTCTCACATTATGTCCGGATCCGTAGAAATAAGAGTCCGTAACTTCTCCGGGGTCATAACCTGCCACATGGACGACGAAGAAAGGCCGGAAGGAATGGTGGTTATCGAAAAGTTCGAGCCTGACGAAATTTACGTTAGAGGAGGTATCGGTGAGTGCACCACCATTCTAAGGAAGATGGAGGAGGAGCCAGAGTAGACTACATCGTTGGTTGTGATTGCTGATTTCTCGTGGTCTTATGCTTCAGATGGGTCGAGGTAATCAAAGACCGTATTTTCATGACACAGCTATCGTGTCGAGACGTGGTCTTGCAATACGACCAGTACCGCTCAGTGCTAACATTCGTGGTGAGTGTCAACCCAACGGTCCTCGTGATTCTGTACTCTCACATTGGCTCTCAGGGTCCGGGGAATGAGGAGACACAAGCTCAGTTCAGCGATCACCAATCCACTTATGAGCAAGTATGCAGGTCAGTGTGTTGGCTAAGGCTTATTTGAGGGCAAACAGCCCCGTGCCCCCCCTCTCAGTATATGCCTGTGCCCCGTGCCTCCTTGCACTGCCCTGTGCCTGCGCACCTCTGCCCCGTGCAAAAAATTTAGGGGTTTCAAGTGCGCAAGATTGGGTGGTGCTCATGGTTCGTTGTAGCACTCCCGAATCGCGAGTTCCGATTTCGTGTAGCTCTCAATTGGTAATACCTTGGGAATATCTCACAAATGCCCACCTCGGCCCGAATCGCAAAACAGAAAAGGCGAGAGCTCGAGAAACTGCAGAGCCAGAATCATAGAATTGGCGCTGGCATAGGCAGCGGCGCTGTCAATAGGCGGAGGCGAGGCCACGGGGGCGGCCCCCGGGGGGCCCCGTGGCCCCGTGACGGGGCGACTGCCCCTGCCCTTCCTCAGGAATGGTCCCCACTGCCCCGAACCAAGCTGACGTGACCCTCCGCCTCCGCCTAGGCTAGGGGCTTAGACAACACACTGATGCAGGTATGCCGATCAAGAAATAATTGCCGGTATATACAAGCCTCGCGAAATGAGGCAAAGTGCAGAGAACCTTTACGTGAACCCCGACCGAATGTCCTTCGGATATCCTAGCGATCACTCATCCCCGTAGTCATAGACTTCATATCCCCTGCGAGACAGGGTTGCAACGATCTCAGCGCAGTGCTGTCAAGCTGAAACGCTTAATTATGAGCGACTCACGTTGTGTTTGAAGGGATGAAGGGATGAAGAATCTCAGTCACTGTTGAGCTTCCTTGCTTCAGCCTCCTTTCCCACATGGAGTGCCCTCGACAGAGAGCACGGCTAGTCGACGCACTTATCCCATTCCTCTGTGAACGGGGATCAACATCCCCTTAATCACGATTTTCATAGCTCCTTGATCTCATGCGTTGCGCTCTCACCTGGGTGCACCGTCCTCTTCGGTGCCTATATTTGAATTCCAGACAGGTTCCTTTCCAGCATGTTCAGCTTGCAGGATGCGATGGTATCCGCCCTGAACCAGGGTAATCTTACACCCGAGCTTATCGAGGCTATGTTCGCAGCCACCCAAGGGACGGAGGGTGGAGCTGTCGTCAATCCCGTCCAGAGGGACCTAACATCAATGGTGAGCAATACTGGACCCCAGAATTCCTCGGGGACTGCGCTAAGTCCAACATCAGAGAGGAGCGAGCATGATTCCAGTCCGAGGGCAAAGAAAGCTCGTGGGAAATGGGTTACGTATGTTCCGGTAGATGGTGAGGAGTTCAATGAACTCGATGCCGCACTGAGTCGTCTAAACGAGTTGGCTGGGCTCACCGAGGAAGGTGCCCACATGATTCGCAACAAAATTTGGGGGCGCAAGAAAGAGAGAGTGCATGGGTACCGTTACCGATGTCCTTATCAACAGCGAAAAGGCTTTGAGAAATGCGAATTTACGGCTCTTATACTTTTCCACCCCGACGGGTACTTCCGGATCGAGATCCCCTCGAAGCCTCACCTACCTCATCGGTCCACAAATGACCCTGGCAGCGCACCCGCTAAGAAGATCTACCTCACCCCTGCAATCAAAACAATCGTGGACGATTGCAGTAGAAAGAGAGCGACAGTAAACACCACCGTGATGGAGATACTGGATGCCGGTCTGGCTCCAGACGGCATATCGCCTCAGCTGATGAAGGCCATTTATAACCGACGAGGGCGGATCTCGAACGGTACTATAGGCGGTGTCGAAGAGCCTGGGGAGAGCATTCTCGAGATGAGGGAATACTGCGAGCGTAATACTAACCTACCTGACGATCCCCATAAGCCGTTCGTTGTGACTTTCTCGATGACCCCACCGAGCCTGTATGTGCTAATGAGCACCAGAAGGTTATTGGAATGCCATGGAGACCATGATATCCTTACTACAGATTGTACGTATAAATTATCATGGTGCTCAGTACCCGTCATAATTTACGGTACGATAGCTGTTCCTAAAACATTCAAGACCTTAGCTGTGGGGGTACTACTATACGAAGATGAGGCAACGATGGCTGCAATGCTACGAGCTATTCGCAATCGTTGCGCTGACCTCGGAGTCAACCATGCTCCAAAAGTGATCATAGCCGATTCGGCTCCTGCGATCACATCTAGCTGGATTGAAGTAAGTAACATATATTCCGCTTGTTTTCAAATTCACGTTCATCGCATACATGGAACACATTCATTAATTTTTAATTCACGTTCATTAATTTTTAATTCACATTCAATAATTTTTAATTCACATTCAATAATTTTTAATTCACGTTCATTAATTTTTAATTCACATTCAATAATTTTTAATTCACGTTCATTAATTTTTAATTCACGCTCATTAATTTTTAATTCACGCTCATTAATTTTTAATTCACGCTCATTAATTTTTAATTCACGCTCATTAATTTTTAATTCACATTCTTTCATCATCCCATTCACGTTTGACATTTCACATTCGTATATTAAAACTGTAGTTCGATAATTCAGGTGAACCTAGACCAATTAAATTCAGCGTGGGCCGTGCCGTTACCATGGTCTTACACTTTCCCTGTTTACCTTGACAATCTCAGGTTCATGGCGAACCCAAGCCACTGGGGCTCGATAAAAATTATCGTTGGCCACTACGTCCCGCGCTGACAGACGCTGCTACTATTCGCCTGCACTGCTTTGTTCATATGTGGCGTAACCTGATAAAAGAGGCTCGCAAGCTGATAGGCCAAGTATCAGACGACCGCGAAGAAGCAGCCAAACGCCTTGCGGCGTTCAAACAGGGAATACGGGTGCTCCAGGAGGCTCCTGGACACGACCTGTATCCAGTGGCGGTGGAGCTCTTGCGGGCTGAGTGGGAGCCCGAGGTTCCACTGCTCTGGGAATATTTCGCTAAACAATGGGTACGTGGCGGCTCTCAGACTCATGTGCATATGTGTTGGTAGGTCCATAAGCGCGGGACCTGGAACCAGTTCGTCCATAATCTCCCACCCACGGTCCCGCGCCATACGAATGGGATCGAAGCCATAAATCATGGCTTACGACACAGTGAGTCATCCAAGTTATCGTAGAATCTATAATGCATATAGTACTGAAGTTATTTCAACGTAAAGGGTGTTTGAAACACCCTTGACAACCTAGTCTTCGCTCAGATATAATTACTCCCGGACACTCGCTCGCTAACTTACTGAAACAATTGCTCGACGCCTGCAAGTCTTACTCGGCCCGGCAGACAGCAACAAGCGCAGAAGATGAGGACGGGGACATATGGCGAACGGTGAAGCCGACGAAGAGTCAAGTCCTATGCGCTGGACGATGGACGAGATCAGCTAGCGCGAAGCATATTTATCTGAATGAGCAGCAAGATACTTACTATATACCTTCGAACGACCTCATACGGATTTGCGGCCCGGGAGAGGAGCTCGACCACGTTGTCGCGGAGTTCTCCTTCAAGCTTGCAGCCACCGACGCTTCCGTGTGGAATGGATGGCGAGAGTATAGCTACTTCTCCCGTCAAATAAGAATCTGCAGACGAACACCCTCGTATGACTGTTCGTGTCATGATTCTAGAACGGGTGCGTGTCGCCATAGCCTTGGAGTCCGGCTAATGGAGGGAAGACTCCAAGGCTACGACCTGTACGAGGTTCGAGCTCCAGGAGAGTGCCCCAGAGGCCGCCCCCGGTAAGTCCATCCCGATTACATCCAGATTGTTAGTCCATATGGAAGCCACACTTCTTCAGTTACACAACCGAACCCGCCTTACAAACAGCAGATGACTATGTTCGACGCCTCCTCCGTCAGACCGACGACATGGAGAACGTTTCAGCTCCAATACTGCCTGCGCAGGCTAAAATAATACCTGACGAGCCAGTCAACAGAGATGAGTCGACACTACTCAGTGTAATCGAGGATGAAGATCCGGTGTCCAGCGGGGATGAGAGCGGTAAGAAAACTACTAGGAGTGACCCACTATTGGCGCGTCCTTCCCAGAGCCTTACCGTGCCTTTGAGCGTGACCTACTGGCAGAATCGGACTCCGACGACACTCTCGCTGAAGAAACGGACGACTCCGACGGTGCCAGTGAGAGCAGCATCAGCTCGACCCCGCAGTATACCGGTAAGGACGGTAGCGGCGGACGACCTACGGCGGATAAAATATGTGATTATCGCCTAGATGTAGAGTAATAGGAAAAACGGCTGAAATTATACCGAAATTTGTATATGACACTTGCGCATGCGGCCCCAGCCGAAACCCGCTGCATGTCTCCACTTTAGCATTACCACACACCAGTCCAGTCTTATTTGACCCTATGGCAGGCCACATGTCTCCTGCAGCTAGAGGAGCAGACGACGACTCCGACGATGCCAGTGAGAGCAGCATCAGCTCGACCCCGCAGTATACCGGTAAGGACGGTAGCGGCGGACGACTTACGGCGGATAAAATATGTGATTATCGCCTAGATGTAGAGTAATAGGAAAAACGGCTGAAATTGTACCGAAATTTGTATATGACACTTGCGCATGCGGCCCCAGCCGAAACCCGCTGCATGTCTCCACTTTAGCATTACCACACACCAGTCCAGTCTTATTTGACCCTATGGCAGGCCACATGTCTCCTGCAGCTAGAGAAGCAGACGACGACTCCGACGATGCCAGTGAGAGCAGCATCAGCTCGACCCCGCAGTATACCGGTAAGGACGGTAGCGGCGGACGACCTACGGCGGATAAAAATATGTGATTATCGCCTAGATGTAGAGTAATAGGAAAAACGGCTGGAATTGTACCGAAATTTGTATATGACACTTGCGCATGCGGCCCCAGCCGAAACCCGCTGCATGTCTCCACTTTAGCATTACCACACACCAGTCCAGTCTTATTTGACCCTATGGCAGGCCACATGTCTCCTGCAGCTAGAGGAGCAGACGACGACTCCGACGATGCCAGTGAGAGCAGCATCAGCTCGACCCCGCAGTATACCGGTAAGGACGGTAGCGGCGGACGACTTACGGCGGATAAAATATGTGATTATCGCCTAGATGTAGAGTAATAGGAAAAACGGCTGAAATTGTACCGAAATTTGTATATGACACTTGCGCATGCGGCCCCAGCCGAAACCCGCTGCATGTCTCCACTTTTAGCATTACCACACACCAGTCCAGTCTTATTTGACCCTATGGCAGGCCACATGTCTCCTGCAGCTAGAGAAGCAGACGACGACTCCGACGATGCCAGTGAGAGCAGCATCAGCTCGACCCCGCAGTATACCGGTAAGGACGGTAGCGGCGGACGACCTACGGCGGATAAAATATGTGATTATCGCCTAGATGTAGAGTAATAGGAAAAACGGCTGAAATTGTACCGAAATTTGTATATGACACTTGCGCATGCGGCCCCAGCCGAAACCCGCTGCATGTCTCCACTTTAGCATTACCACACACCAGTCCAGTCTTATTTGACCCTATGGCAGGCCACATGTCTCCTGCAGCTAGAGGAGCAGACGACGACTCCAGTTCGCCGAGTCCAGTGCACCCAATATGCGTACCCAGAGTTGCAAGAAGCTCCTCAATCGATTGGTCTGCGTCACTTGAGTTGACCGACGTCGTAGCGGGAACATGCGATGATGAAGGACACGGCGAAAGGCGAAATGTGGAGGACTGCCGAAACAAGCGTGAGTGCGACACTTGTCTATGGTCCTGTTCAGGAACATGAACACGTCAACCAAGGCCAGACTGGGCACACAATGACTTTGAGGCCTAGGAGAAAGCGCCTGAATTATGCTCGCATGCACCGTCTAGGGAAGACTAGAGCAGAAGAATGAAGAGCTCAATGAGTACTAATGCAATCGAGAATGTTTAAGTTGCAGTAAAGTTTTGTGCAGTAAATTCGAGTGCACGAGGAAAGGGATGCACAGTGCGAAAGGAAGACTAAGCAGCCCCTCCCCTGCGAAAAACATAATTCTGCCGCTAAACAAGAGTGAAAGTATTCGGTCAAGAATTAGGAGGACTCAGTAGGTCCAGAAATGGTCACATAATGCCAATAAAGGGCAAAGAAATTAGCGCTGACTGGAGAAAAATTAGCGCTGACTGGAGAAAAATTGGCGCTGAGAAGAGAAAAATTGGCGCTGACTGGAGAAATGACAGCTGCTCGGGGCGAACCCGGGTCGGATAACAGACCAGTCCGGAAGGCCCCTAGGTGATAAACAACATCAGAGCAAGGATTATTTGCTCGCTAAGAAAACTATAGGGAATCTTTTGCGTGCGGGAAAGAGCGTATCTTTTGCTACCTTTCAACCTCTCCTTATTAGCCTCGAAGGCCCTGATGTAGCCTTCCACTCGTGGCTTGTCTTTGAGCATCAAGTCATGCACAGACAGGTCATCATAGGAGTTGAAGTATCTAAGGTCGAAGCATGCATTCCACGTGAAGTAAGATTCCATCCACACGCAGTAATCGCAGCTGTAAGAACAGTACGAAACCAGCCCTCAATCAGAGCCCTCCGCCAAACCACAACACGATACCCTCCCCTCAATAAGCCAATACGAAGTCGATTCTGGAATTCATTTTTACACGTAAAATTCTCCCCCGAATTTCGAATTCGCTTTACTGAAGTTTCACCCGTGATATGAAAACCCCATTCGACTTTTCGCGTTTTTTAACTTTTGAAGAACGACGCTTCACGTATTACGGGAGAAACTGCACTGAAGAACCCCTTCGTTCAACGAGCACTTACCCGTCAGCATAAGCACCATCATCATCCTCAGCAGAAGACGTTGCTGCTCTTGCTGGTACACTCGAACAGCCGCTGTTGTCGCGCCGACGTTTCAGCGATGAGGTCATTAAGGGAAGGGATGGTACGTATCCTGATACGATTGGAGAGATGCTCTGTTCTGAGTGGAAACTACATTATACTGACGCAAGTGAAACGTCCGGCGAAAAGCTACTGCCGCAAGGACAATCGTACCTGGTTATCACTATGCTGCGCAAGTAGGTCGTTCCGTGGTT
>JABANP010000764.1:0-18462 GCA_013115135.1 Perkinsus olseni | reverse complement strand
TGGTATATGAAATTTCCCGAAAATTCTGAGGGCGAAAAATTTCTGCTGATGGCAGGCAGAAGAATGGAAAGTTCGCCGCCGAACTTGATCCAGCGAAGCTGATATCGAGTCGGCGTGGAGCATCGTCCGCATCGGACGATATTTCCGAGACTCACCTGCTGTGAGGTCTCCAGCGAGTTTCGCCAGAGTCCGCGAGAAAGCCGTTTCCGCACCAACCACTCCATCAGAAGAAGTATCGGGTCACTCCAGTCGGCCAGATCATCGATGTCACTGTACCTGCCGTGATATTCTCCATCACCGTCACGCGCCGCTTAATTGCATCAACCAAATTGCTACCAGCGAAACTATTATATTAAAGAGAGTTTCAAAGCTTCGGGCACTACTCTGAACGATCCATCTCCTCAACGAACGATCGAACGAAACTGAGAGGCGTTCAACGCGCCGTAACTGACCGAACTGAACGTGTAAAAATCAATTCTAGAATGGATTCTGATTCTCAGAATCACTTACTGGTCAAGGGGTAAAACCGTACGATGCCCACGACGTTATGAAACTCGCTGCATTGCTTTTAATATATTACTTTTGCAACATGATGTTGGGCAAAAATTCCATTTTAGTGTCTCTTTAGCGTCGCCAGAAAATTTGTGACAAATTTTCTGACGACGACAAATTATTTGTCTCACTATTCTCTGAGGATTTTGCTGGGCACTTAATTTTTCCCTTATACATCCCGTTTTTTCCGCGCTTAGTGGAAAATTTTCGATCTCAGCAAGTATAGTTTTTCAGTGAATTTACCCTGGTCTGTTTTTAGATTTCCTTATCAGCCAGGGAGGTTTGGCAAGGGAATCTTTCGACCCCGACGTCGCCGTGGATGAGAAGATACGGGGTATCAAGAAAGCCTTGCGAAACGGTGATGTGGCTCCCGCTATTGAATGGTACAAATCATGCCGAAGTCGCATTGACAAGATGCACAAAACGACAGGGAAGGAGGACTCGACTGCCGAGGTGCCACGTCTCGTGAGGGGACCTGGGGCCATGCCGACGCGAGAGGACGAGAGTGGTGGTTATGATGAAAGCTATGGCTTCATCATTTCTGTAGGGACAGTTACTACTAGTTAGTGGGGTAGTTTCACGCTCACAGTGGGCGAACAGAATTTCTGCTTTTCCATTGACTGTGGGAATACTCATTCTAATTTGTGAATACTCTGGAGTTTCACCCGTAATACGTGAAGTGGCGTTTTACGCCAAGTGTTTTTCTGGCGTAAAACTGTTTACACTAGTGTTTTTCATATCGCGGGTGAAACTCCTCCGTTTATGTATCATTATACTGTGTCTGTGTAAATTTCCATTTATGAAAAAACAAATTTTGCATACCACATCGCGGAAAGCGACACTCCACGTATCACGGAGGAAACTCCAGTTCTATATCGAGCGCAAGTCTTTCGTATTCTCTGGGGTTCGGAAAGGTCCTCGCAATAGATCGAACCTTTCCCGCGAAGACGATATTGCCGTCTAGAATTTCCGAAGACCCCTCTAGGTTCACGCAGAGAACGATGAACGCCAGCAGTCGCACGAGATGGACTTACTGACGGTTCTCCACCTGTACGAAGTCACTCGGTTGCTGGAAGGCTCTGACGAGGGAAGGTTCGAGCGGGCGGTGGAGTATGTCAGGAAGGCTGCCGAGGAGGGCGATATTGCTGGTCATAGCGGCTCTAGTCGACTTTCACGGGAAGGTACTTTCCCTTATGTAAGAAAAATCGAAAAAAATCGAAAATAAAAAGTAAAAAAATCGATAAAACATACAGTTGATTGCAATGGAGCTTCGCCTGCGGTACGAGAAACGCTAGTGGAAGCCTTCCACTGGAAGGCACACCTTACGAATCCCATCGCGAGGAATATTAGTTCACGTAAGATTGCTTGCGTTGGAGCTTTTCTGGAAAAATTGTATCGAAATTTTCTTGCTGAACGGAACTTGTTGTAACTGGTTCCCGGGGGTTTGGTCAACACTGCTTATACACAATAGTTTGGTTGGTGGGAAGTCTGGTTTACAATGAATAGTTTGGTACTGAAATCTGCGTCACACGACGATGAGTGCTATCAAAGGCGACAAGATAGCAAGTTCTACTTAGTCGTCGGGATTGTGTTATTACAATCGAACAGGATTCGTTAAAGAACGGGCGAAGGCTTTTCCGGAGCTTTCGACTACAACACAGTTAGTGGTTGATGAAGCTACACAATTTCCGCCGCAAAATTATAAGGAAATTTCTTTTAGTGTGAAAATCATTGTTGAGAGAATTTCGTTTCAATGCCGTTTGGAACCCCGACAGTATGTGATAAAGGGGATTATCGTTTATCGATGGTCAGCGTTGAGATTATGCAAGATGTAGCAAGATTCCAAGATTTCAGGACCGAATCTGGGCGTGGCTTGTCGGGCGGTGAGCTGCGGCATTCGTGGTGCGCATGAGCATGGCGTTGGTGATGATACTGCTGCATTTTGGTGTATCCAAGGTCGATCCTCGTCCGACGCCAGGTAGGTCGTATCCGAGATATTATGATATGCTTTCGACCCGCGTGAAATTAAAAAAGTAGTGAAAAACCTATTTCGTGATTTTCGTGTTTTTGACTTGACGAAAAACTGCACTTCACGCATTACGGGCGAGTTGTTCTTTCCTTCCGAGGACTTTTTCCGCACAGGAAAGATCCGCAAAGATATGCTCCCAGACTAAGTTCGATGTCAGGCTGGAGGCCGCCTCGAACCTTCTGGACGACTACACAAGGTTCGTCTATTATAATGACGATATATCCTCCGCTGCTCTTTCGGATAGTGGATCGATGATGGAGCGGTTGGTGCGGGTAGGACCACTGAATGCGAATAGAGTTGGTTGCGTGAGTCAAGTCCAAGGTCGAAAACCGGCTTAGTGTTTATTCAAGAGGGATTAGTTCGGGCAAGTTTATTGAACACAGAAAGTAGCGCCCATTCTAGTCTCGTTGTGGATGGCGGCTTTAATTCGACCCATTTCCGGGGGCAAACCTTGGAGAGTAATCGGTTGTGCAAGTTGTCTACTGATATCGCTGCGTTGGCGTCACTAAGTCGAACGGGCTGCGCCCTGTATACGTCACTTCATCGGTTGTGATGAAAGTTTGACGATAAGTCAGTTCGAGGTGAAATTTAGACCAAAGGTGTTTATCATAGGAGTTTCAGCCAGGATGTGAAAAACACTAGTGAAAACACATTATACACTCTCACCTTGCAAACAACGTCACTTCGCGTGTTTATCATTGATATTATAACCATTTCAGGCTGGGGTCTTCGCTCTTGCGACTCCCACCTGCCCTAGTAACGCTAGCGCCTCGTGTCCGTGCTGTGACCCCCTGTGTCACTCCTGGGGGTTCCAGAAAGGCATGGAGCATCCGACGAGATTGCGGAGTCATCTAGTGTGCCCTTACACCGGTCGAATAATGGTGAGCCGCGTTTGTGGAAGCCATTGGGAGCTGCATCCCACGGGCTGTAGTTTTTAACTGAGAATAGCGGAAGTTGTGGTATTATATAACGTGGTCAATGACTCCATGAAATGCATCTAGAAAATATTGAGCGCGCCCTGTTAGGGCTGTCGTTTATGGCGTGATCAGTGTTTATCGCATTTTTCGCGTCTTAATTTGCGGCTTCCGAATTGGGAAATTTTTTCTGCTAGTATTTTTTCGCATCTCGGATGAACCTCTAGTGAGGGAGGGGTTATCGGGTCATTTCTATGGTCGTCTCACTGCGCCGTCGTCGATGATTTTTCTCCGTTGCTGCTCCGTCAGTTCGTTGTGACAGCAGCATTCGGGCCAACTGCATAACGCAAGAAAGAGCTTGTCGTTGCGTTGTTATCCCGTCGGCATCAAGCTTGACGACGTTGGACTTCGAACTGACATACACCCTGTGCCAGTTGTCGGCGACGACTGGCACCGACGACTCGTCGCCCTGGGCTTCTGAGGTCTTGGTCTCAGGAGCAAGCCCTGTCCAGTCCGGCTGGTCACGTTCTATCGTCACACTGCATGTCTCTTTTATCGAAGGGAAATGGTGGCTCATCATCCAGGAGCGACGAGCATGTCAGAAAGATACGCTGTCCGGTGACGGGCATTGAGTATGATACTGAGGACTACACTAGGATATTTTCAACATGAATTTGGATGGCTGTTGATTTACAGTGTGCTTCAGCGAAGACGGGAAAAAATGTTCGTCCGGTTTGCTCTGTGCGTGAGTTTTAAGTTCAACGCCGAGAACCGACTTAGTCACCGATGTACCTTGCCAAGGCGTATGAAGAATAACGAAAGCTTGCCTGAGATCTGTCCGACGATCTCAAGCGACAGCTCGTCTGAAATAATGAGAAAAGAGTTCAACGATTTTGGCATCTGCCACAACGACCGGATTTTTATCGCGCTCGATGGTCCCGGGGCGGCGTGGTGGTGGATGGTACGGCAATTGAGGATGTAGGTCTTGCCGTACCACTCCTTTCCTGCATGCAACGGTCTAGGACTGCTTCTGCCGCCGTGAATAGGGCGCCGTCTGCTGGTGTGCATGCGTGCAGGATTCTTGTGCAATTCCTGTCTACATTCTCTTGTTAGCGTTGGGAGCGCCGTCTGTCTGATTGCTCCAAGTATTCAATAACTGTGAGTGGGGGCAAACGAGAAATATCCTCAGGTGCCTCCTGAAAATTTTCAATTCTTCTTCGTTCTTTCCGCGGTTTTCGTCGTAGTGAAAATATCGAGACTTTCTCAATAACACTTTCGACGATGTACTCTCCCCCCTCAACCCTTCCGTCCATCAAGAAACCTTAGTAAACTTGCTTTGCCGTTTCCAGTACTTTTATTATCTTACCCAACTTATGTGCTCTCCCTCAATAACATCATCATCATCAACTAGAACATCATGTGGTTCCCCATCTAGCATCGACTGTGACTTGGACTGTCAGCTGTACAACACTTTCTTACATTTCGGTGGTCCGAGCGAGCCCGCCGTACCCGAACCCGAAGAGCAATCGACCTTCCGCCGCCGCCCTCGAAGTCTTTCCTGTACCAGATTTCAGCGGGAGCCTCGGCGGTCTTCGTACAAGGTTGGTTCGGAGGACGACGAGACACCTACTGATGATTCTTCCAACCTCGATGGCAACGAGAAGCAGTTCACGACGGTGATGATACACAATCTGCAATCTCATTGCAATGTCGACTACTTTCAGCGGGTGCTCGACGCGGCAGGCTTTCGGGGCTTCTACGACTTCCTCTATGTGCCGCTGAACTTCAAGACTCACGAAGTCGTGGGGTTCGCTTTTGTCAACTTCGGTGACCAGGAGCATGCTCAAAAGATGATCGACGGTTTCAACGACTTGGTCCTCGACGGTTGCCTTCCTTTGGTGGTGGAACCTGCCAAAAATCAGGGCCTGCAAGCCCAGATTGACCACCTTCGAGAGAGTCCGCTGAACGCAGCTGAGGAGGAGTTTCGGCCGAAGCTTTTCGAGCTAGGGACGGGTCGCCAATTGGAATTTCCTCGTCCTACCAACCCTCGCCCTCCTCGTCGGTCACATCGCCACAGAAGGCGTGTACGTGAGTACGTTCCACAGAAACCGAAGCCGGTCGAGGTCTGTGACCCGTACGCTCAAACACACTTGGACTACAGTATGGCCCTTGGGGACCTTCTACTGTGACCGTGTTCATTCTATTATTTTGTTTCTCGCCATTTTTTGGTGCTGCTTCGGTAAGATATTAGACAGCTGCCGTTAAGATCGGCAACATCTCCTATAAGGTGTGCTCTGGCCCCATGAGATGATCTTCAACTTCGTTGTTATGACTAGATGAAACTACTCCTATTAGTCCGCCGCCCGCCCACTCTGCGACATTAGTGGGTACTGTATCAATGCTCTGGAAAAGCTATCGCAAATTGCTCATATTATTGTGGTACATTGGACGTGGTAGTGCCGCTGTTGAAGTAACAACAACGGCTGCAGTTTTATGTTCTCTCTCTGTATCGTGAATGATGACAGTGGTTGCGTTATTCGAGTGGCACTGAGGAAGGGCGCCGACCGAGTCTACACGAACTCGACAGAACGGTGAAATCATTGTCGTATGGGGTGTAGTTGTTGTAGCTACTCGTACATTCCTAGATGGAATGTTTTTGCATCATGACGAGCAGCGCAAGACCTCGCGATTTCCAGTACGAGTTCCGAAACAAGGAGAACGGAACATACAAAATGAGCCCTCTACGTCATAATGCCTGAAAGCTGTCTGAAAGTGCTGGAGTGGTAGATCGTATAGCCTCCGCCAATTTCGCTCCTCGCCGGCTCTTCGACTCGCGGCACCCATCTTGCAAACGGTAGCTCGGGATCTGTCTTCGGACGTATGTGAAGTAAGTAGAGACGATAAGCCTCTGGTACTCAGTGATGATACAGTATGCTGTTTGAGTGACTCTCATGCTTCTATTCTAGGCCAAGCCTCAGTGCACCGAATCAATCGTAGCTCGCAGAGCGCGAAGCACGTAACTTCGGGCTCCTTGTCGGGGATACACTGGAATATACGCATTGAATACGTACACTGAATGTTCCGTTTCTGGTAGACATCAGTGACGCCAGAGACATTGTGTTGGTAGACACACCCGCATTCGTTGACTCAACAACACCGGGAATGGACATAGTGATTGAGAGATATTGGGAATTGAAACTTCTCCTTCTATCCATTTAAACCGATGGGCTGTGGCCATTTCGTGCAGCGAATGACCCGAGCAAGATTAGTGTGTACGCACGCGAACACATTGTCGGTAATATGCGCAACATGAACCCATACGGAGATAACTTGTTATCGATAGTTAAATTCGAGGATGCGACCGGTCACGGGACCGCTGCACGGCAGTTTGTCTCATCACGCGGCCTCGATTGCTGCCGCCAAGAGTGCCGATACGCAACACTTCACCAATGGGAAACCTGGTTGGTCGGACCCAAGTGTTGTGAATTGTTGAACAAACTCCGACTATGAACTCGACATAGAATAGAGAAAGCCAGAAGCTTATTCCTCGAAAACCCTGTGTATGCGTACCGAACCAATAATCGATAGCTTATACAGTAGCTACACTCCAGAACTCGCGCGCGACACGAGAGTGATATAAAGTACTGCAACGTGCTTATGAAAGGGACTCCACAACAGCTAATGATGTGGCAGCACGAAGCAATACACTAAGCACCGAAAATGAGAGGGTCTAACTCACAGCTATATGATAGCGGCAGTACCTCACTAACACCATAAGGAGTATCATCAACTACAAAGCTGATTGAAGCCGACTGAAAAGAATTAATGGTGCCTTATTGCAAAGCTGAATAATTGAAGTTGAGGTAACATAAATAGTGCCTCTTCGCTACGTGTAGCAAAAAATCCTTCACAATTTAGCTAATCCTCAAAATTACTACGAAAACAGGCCTCCACGAGCAACCTCGTGGCTCGCGAGAAGCGAACAGAGCATGCATACCGTCTACCCACATCGACGAGTATTTCACAACAGTCAACATTGGTGAGTTCGGCGGTTCCGACCACCTGGGGAAGCGTTCAAGCTCTTCCTTGCCGCGCCGATTTCTCGCGGGAGAAGGGCGCTTCAGAGCTTAGCAGACGAATACGACCCACTAGAGAGGCATGGTCGGAAGTACGATTACTGAAATGAAAGGAGCAGGGGATAGAACCCACGACCGCGAATGACAGCCCAGCGCGCTACGCATTGCGACTATTGATCTGTCTCCTCAATGCTCGTTCCTCTTCCCTGTCAGCACTGAGCATGGCCTCAACAAAAGCCCTCCTCAAAGCCAGGTCTGCTCTCCACAGCTCGGGGCGCGCTATGGTGACCATCATGACCTGACAAAGACTCTCGACTCTCCCGCAGAAGCCCAACTTCATCGTTTCCGAATCATGAGCAAGCACTCCACTCTTATCGACTTTTCAATCAACCGTCAAAGTGTCTATAAAGGTAACGTTGCGCGACTGCCACACAACGCCGGAAGAGAAACCAACATTTCCGTCGCAGTGCATCAGTCCATCGCGTGCCCGAGCTAGCCTTCCTAATGACCACTATCCCAAAAATTTAGAAGCCGGTAATTGATGCATAACCATCGAGAAGGGCTTCAAGAGACCCAGCCCTGCGTATCACCTCTTGCGAGGCTTGAGGCTGCTGCTGGCGCTGGTAGAACTTAGACAACCCTCAGCAGTCGGACGATTGCCAGCAACGGCCACACCTAAACTTTTGCATACCAAAACTCTCTCGAAACACCGTCTCTCTCACCTTCCTCCACCGGGCTCGCAACTCCGGTTTTAGCAGAGGTAGTCCAAAACGCTTAGGACAGGAGGGAATAGCCTGAGCCAACTCTCGCAGATTTGTCGCGCGCCATGAAATTATCACCTGGTCAGTTGTGATCCCATACTGGGCCAGACTCTCAACGCTCAGTTCTGCCCAGTCGCCTTCATAACTCGGTGGTCGCGGCAAGCCCTTCTTATCCGCATACAATTGCCACACATCCTGGAACCCCGCCTTGCCCAGAAAGTCCCGGACTTGTGCGTAAACAGCCGCCGCGTTCGAATGGGCAGCAGTTGGGCGTCCCCCCTCATCGCAAGAACTTGAAGTGGTTGTATCCATCGCACGGAGCGCCGCCTTCCGACTGACCTCTCGTAGCTGAATAATAATAGAATCATGCTGGCGCGCTGCGCGCTCGAAACACTGCGTTAGGAGAACGAAGCCTAGAAGCTGGCTCTAGCGAGAGTTTGAATGGAGACATCAGTTCAAAGTAGTCTTCTGAGCGTTCTTGACGAGTCCAGCAAGACTTATCAATTGTAGCTTCAAACAGTTCCACCCACTCTGTGCCCGGCGCAGCTGGCTGGTGAGTTCAGCTCGGCGCGCGCAAAAAACCAGAAATTATCTTTTCCTTCTGTCCGATAGTTACATCATTCATCTTCTTCCAAATCGGTATTGAGTCCAGCGAAGAATTTCTGGTAGCACAGAGTTTGGCGCGGTTCCAGAGCAGCTCGTCAGATACCACTCCATTCGCGAGAGAGCGGTTCAACATAACAGCAACTTTTTCCGCTAATTTCATTTCTACCCTATTACTTCAAGGCTCGCCCCGCAGTCCCTGCCGGTGCCATTGATGTTCCAGTCGCCATTCATAACCGTCGCTGCCACGAAGCCCCTTGGAGGAGCACTCTCCCTCAAGATCGGCAACAACATCGGCGACAACTTTCTGAGCAAAAATGTCCGAAATGGGAAGAAATTTACCCATAATCGTCGCTCCATCTATCACTACCAGTTGAGCCAATCTGACATCGGAATCGTCCCCAGCATCGAGGTGCGTGTTTTACTAAGATAATTACCTGAACATGAACAACTCAATCAGTCGAATGCGTTTCCGGGTTTATCAGTGTTTATCAGTGTTTATCGAGTGTTTATCAGTGTTTTATCAGTGTTTATCGGTGTTTGTGGAAGCGTCCACTCAAGCATTGGAGCGTGAATTTTCGACTTCCCCAAGGCAGCACTGCACGAATAACAGCATCGAGATTTCACTTCGGTCAAGATCGATTTGCATAGAATGTCGAGGAGCAAAGATGCGGCTGGAGTTGGAAAGAGTATGGTATGACGATGTAGGCAGAATTGTCGAATCATCTCGACCAGGCGATCGCTGTCCCTACCTCCCCTGAGTACATCTTTTCCGCGGTCCAAGAACAACTCCGAGAGCCTTGGATGCTACAGGCATCCGGGGAGTCGAGACGGAGAATCGGAGTGAAACCTGGACAAAACTAACTACACGAATCGAGACCAGCAACCTCTTGCTCCAGAAATAGCCAGCTTCAGCGCTGCTACTGTACGTAGATGCTGAGATGGTAAGATGCGTGCTCGCTTCTCCATGGTAGCCATCGTGACAAAGATGACCAAAGCCCGAGGTCGAAGAATTTCGGCGGCGGCAGTGAGCACTCGCATCGGTGCGTCCCGACACACACGATTGTCAGTGCACGTACTTGAACTGAGTTTCCTGCAGGAGCAGCACCGCCACCATCCAGCGGCGCAGCCAGCGGTCACGATAAAACAACAAATTCAAGATTTCATTGGTTTTCGCCTCTCAGCACAGCAAGCGGGCGCCGCCGGCTGCTCTCACGCCAATTTTGCGCAATACGTACTGATGAGACCGAAGACTGTCTCATAGATGACCCGCTTCCCTCTCTGCGTAGGGATGCGCATCTCTGTTGCTACTTCGGTGTCTCAGCTGGTGTTCGACGTCAGCCGTTACTGGTCGTCAGGTAGGGTCTGTGGCGTGCGCAGGTCTGGCGCCCTGGATATCCTATGGGACGGCGCCGAAACGGCTGGCTGTGAAACCGTCCGAGTTGATGATGCCGAATTTAAAGTGTTGCGATGAGTTGCATGCTCAGTATTATTCCGTATATAATCCGTAGCCATCTTGGCTCAAGACCTTAGTTGGCTTTTGCGTTTCCCAATTAGGATCTTAACATACAGAATCACACCTAATTATACTGGCTAGAGTACTCGGAGCAGTCCAACAACACAAGCCAGAAACTCATCACCGATTTCTGGTACCGTGTTCTGCATTTGTGCGCAAAAAGCCGATGAGAAACCATTAAAGTTAACACCGGGGAGCCACTCGCGCTGCTGAGAGCCGCGCAGGAGCACTTTCATCAAAAGGAGAAGATGATTACCGCATACCGAATTCACGGATTTTCCGCATTCACACCTTCACACATTGGAAACAGTCTAGGGTGACTAATAAGATACAGGCTAGTTCGACTGCACGCCATCTCGACGAAATCGACACGAAGGCCAGCGACCACTTTATTACGGTTTCGCACGAGTCTGACGAGCTGCAGCCTCGAGCAAAAGGCGTCCGCAGAAGAGGGTATTGATCAGGCTGGCTACAGCAGACTGTTCACCCGTCCATACTTCTTTGAAGCGCTGGCTGACCTGCGCAGCAGACAATAGCGATGCATCGTTGAGTATTCCTACCGTCCATCGAAAACGTCTCTCTTCCGCCAAACTTCAAAAACCAACTGGTGTCAATAATAACATGAAAGCCATTTCGCGAACATCAAATTAAACATTTCCGCGAAAAACAGCTTTTCGTCGCGAAACCACCGTAAAAAGCGAACAACACGAGAAATAAGATTCACAACAGCAATACGACCCCCAGGACGCCACTGCTGTTGTACACCCACATTCCGCCCGAAGGTCACCTCATTCAGGCGCGGAGTCCGTTAGACTACTGGCATTTCACGTCGGGGCCTCCGGAGGTACTCTGCAGTACAACCCATCACACAGCCATGTGCAACGACCAGTCCAGCGGACTCCTCACCTGAAAAGGAAGAGAGTTTAGGAGAGGATCGATCCATGGACCTTCGGATAGAGAGCCCACCACACTAACGTACCAGCTAACTACACCGACAAGACGTGGATATTCCGCGAGAGACACGTTTTACGCGAATTTCCTCCGTGTTTTACAGTGGGTGAAGAACACCCCATGTGTTTTACGCTTTTCACCTGGCAAAAGTAAATTTCGCGTAACATGTGAAATATGTTTTTCGCAAGTGTTCTTTCATTTCGCAGGCGAAATCTTCATTACATACTTTTCCACCAATCATTCAGCTAAGAGCCCTCCACTACATCCAGATCGTATGCCTGTGCTTGCTGCCTCGATATGCCCTCACAACACGATTAGCTTTCTGGGATGCCGAAGTCCAAAAACCCCTGGGAATCTCGCCCGAACCTGAGACGAATCAAAATGCCGCATTTGACGCAGAGAAGTGACGCCATTCGAAATGCTAGAAATCGATATTTTGTCAAATGCCGAACTCAAAAGATACTCCGAAGTCCACGGCTTGCTAGCTTCCACTGAAGATACAGCTGAGACGGATGCGATCAGCATCATGACGTTCAATACGTGGTTGATACCGGTAGTCAATGGGCGAGACAGCTCTCCTATTTTTCCGAGAAGCATTTCGTCGAGTCGAATGGTGAATTGATCCGGACGAGGAATTGAATCCTATTCCTCATCACTCGCGTACGCCCGCCTAATGTCGCTATTGTATTATTATAATCAGCTTCATCGCGCGGTGTACTACGCTACATTTGCCGCATAATAATAAGGGCTGGTTCATAGTGAGTAGGCAAGGGTAAGGATTACTATGCATTCAAAAAGCGAGGAGAATATGCACTTTGGGAATAGTAGGCGGTGAAATAATAGAAACTAGTTGTTAGTCAACACTAAGCGCAATCTGTGATAGTACGTCTCTGGTAGTGCTTGAAGCGGGTTGAATGCTATAACTTAATGGTCTAACGCGTCTCAAACTGGAGGATATTCTTACGGATACCGAGGAGGCAGTTAATTGATCCACGATATTTTGACTCAACGAATCTTTCCTATCCGTATCCAGCCAGAGGAGCAACCTCGGATACCACCCTCGGGAGACGCACATATCCAGCTATCAATGTATTCGTCATCCGCGTCATAGTTGGACGCGTGTGCTATCATCCGCTTCGCCTATGTTTATGCGTGCAGAGTAGTCTGAGTAAAAAGCTCTTTCATAGGTTCCGTCTTTGGCTTTGTACTGCGTATGATATCTTTTTATCTCTTTTCCCTTTCCCCTTCTTCACAGGCGTTTTGCCTCACGACAAACACGCCAGCCATTACCAATTCAACAAGTTGCCCGTGTGGAAGTGCGGAGTAAAACGTAGTTTACGTTGCTGCCTTAGATGACGCCCCAACGATCTTCCAAAGCACAGGTTAGCTTAGCACAACAGATGGCAGCACTCAGACCGTGATTCGAGATGGCGATCGTCTCCTCGACGTAGTCAGCACCGAACCGGGGCTCCTGAATGAACGATGGTGATGACGCGAGTTGCAAAAAGTGATCGCAGAACTAACTTGGGGTCGCCACACTCCGACCTATCAGCTTCCCGAAAACGCGCGCTCAGACAGTTCAGTGGCACAATACATTGGGAACTCAATTATGCGATTCGATTCGACTGTACAGTATCATAAGACTTCCCCAGCGCCCACATGATACCCAACACACTCAAGAAAACTTTAGAACAATTTCGTTGTGAATGAACCACTAAATCAAATAAGACATCTAAGACGGCGAGAAGACAATAAGAATCTCATCTTCAACACGTTTCAAAAATAAAGCATGAACCGAATTTTGACGTTCCGTATAACGGTTCTGTGTACAGCGCACGATCCCACTAAGCTTGTCTAGTGCGCACAGGGTACCCCTCGCACACAAGACAACTGCAGAACAACTCCGCTGTGACCGACAATATTTCGATCATGGCATTCCTATTCGTTTTCGGGTATCGAGATACAATCGCTACCACACCTTTCGTATATCACCGCTTTCATCATCTAATACGGTACAAACAGTCTCATCATTATCAGTTCCAAGGGCGAACACAAACCACCGTAAACAGCCCCGCTGTGAAAGACAACTTTCCGAAAATGCCATTTTCATTAGTTTTCAGATAGACACAACCACTATCTTCTACGACCACATTCATCATCGTTAATACGTTACAAAAATTATACGGTACGAACAATTCTATCAGATTCCACTATCAATTCCAACGGCAAACACAAACCACCGGTGATGCAGCCAGCCCCTCGATTACCGAGCAAGGCTCTCCATGAGCAACAGCACCAACGACTACAGTAACAGGCACAGTATCGATAAGACAACGTCCCTTGGAATCTTTAGTCTCGTCGTGCGACTTCAGCCATTGAGGACCTGCAGCGACCTAAGATTCCCAAAGCTGGCAGGCACGGAGAATTACATGTGAGGAGGCGACCATCTACTGACAAGCCACACTTAATCCCGCCCGCCGGAAGATACTTCTGGACGGGGTTGGCGATGACCTTCATGAGAATCTCACTACCTGAACAAAGATACCCAAGCGTAAGCCGCGCACAGCGAAGATTCCAGATATTACTGTTGGCTGCGCGTATCTTGTTTTTGTTGAGGAGCTCGACGATCAAACCAGAGAATCTTTTGAAGGTTCGGGGCATCCTCAAGGCAGGGCTGACCTCGATAAGGACCTAAATTGCGGCCGCTTGTGTTGCTGGCTATTCAACAGACCTCTGCAACGGAACAAACTGCATTCAAGCAACGCAAGCATCGAATAATACACAGCAGAATGAGACAGGCCATTCTCTCGAAATTTCCGAAACTCGCATGAAAACATATCTCATATCAGTTTAGAAATCCGCCCAGAGAGCTCGAGGCATTCTAGCGGCATATCTTAGCAATACATTGCGGGAATAGAACCCGCGACCTCTCGGTCTCAACCCTGCTGCTCGACGACTAGGCTAATTCCGCACATGAACCAACCTCTCACCTCCTTCAGTATTACATTATTCATAGTGTGCACGTATATGAGTAACTTGCCAGCCTTATTCAAAGGGCTATCCAATAACATCATCAAACACTGATGAGTGATGTCCGGCCGATATGACGATATGTCCTTCCCCGACTTCGCCAAGATATTCTTATGATCATCGCTGTTTAACAGCTCATACTTCCCCTTCACTTGGACAACCTCTAAAGCAGCTTTTTCGAGTACCTAGCAGACAACGAAGGGCTCGTCAGAATCTCGGTATCAGCCTTCGCTCCGCTGGTGTTATGCACGGAAGGGCATTTTTTACAGCGCGCATGGGTCGAGCTAAGACACCATGACCTCGCGAGAGAGGGGAAATGTTTTTTTCTTTTTTTTGGAAACTTGCGCGATTTTTTCGAAATTATTTGGGAAATTCTGGTGTAATCGATGGGAGTGGTGGTCGCTATAATTGGTAAAAGCAGCGGGTAAAATTGAACCACAACCTTCCCGATGGAGAGACGATTGCTCTGCAATATCTCTACTACCCCTTTGCATGACGACTATACAAGCAATCAATAGGAAATAACGCGACAAGCACGGCAATTTTACATGGTTAAAAGGCGTTAAGGGGGGGGCCTTTCACAGTGATAAGGATTTCATGGCCGAAAGGAAAGCCACCGGGGTTTGCCATTTTCAGCATATTTGTCGTGCTCTCTCCATACACGTATCGAAGTTGCACAACTTTTGGCGACTAGTAGAGCGGATATTTTGGAACGAAATTGGTATCGGAAACCTACAGTCTTATGTCTTGAATTTTTTCCTACCGTAAAAGGGCGAACGAGGCGAATAATGCAGGATGATACACCAACCGTTTATGTAATTTCCATGACCGTAAACTAATACAAATTTCGTATAGTTCAATAGCTCTCCATACGCTAACAGTTTTGACAACTACCGATACGACATATTACGTAACTTTGTGAGAAGCAAACCCTCCTCGATTTTTTCCATCCGTACTACCACAACGAGCCTCTGTCCAGTAGTTTTCTCCTCAGGCGTGCGGGGTATGAGAGCCTTCGCTTCGTCCACAGTATGGCCAACTAGAGTATCACTCCGACTGCTGGACCGCTCCTCAGTACGGGCACGCTTCACAGCCGACATTAATAGGGAATGCTGAACCACCACGGGACGCGAACTCAATTTGACTGTTTACACGCAGGTAAAACCGTTACAAAATCGGATATATTGACCCAACATCATAATCGCCGAGGAAAAGTGGCTCGTTTAGTCTAACCGTTATGGCCTCTTCTACACCGCCATCATACCAATGTGAGCCACCAGAAAAAGAGCCGAACGATCAGGAAAGGAAGGGCGGTATGCTGTGCTTCGTGGATACTCCCGTGGTAACCTATCTCGATGTTTGTGATGATCTGCCGAACGCCGGGCTGGTCTGCGTACAGTGGTACCTGCAGAGTCGATCCAGTAATAATAAGGGCGGCTTGGGCTGTTGTGAGACCGGAGACTGCTGGTTGTAGTGTAAGATTATTGTTGTGTCTGATGATTCGCTTGAGTAATAGAAATTTTTAACTTTCTGTCATTGGAGTTTCACCGGCGTTGTGAAAAGTCCTAGTCAAAATATCGCGATTTCCGCTACCTTCCGCTAGTAAGAGTGCTCCGCGTATGCTGCTCCTCGCTTTATTTCTCTCGCTTTTCTCGTCGTGAGTGGCAATTTCTGCACGTTTTACACCAATCGCCGGTCATGGGAAATTTGCGCCAACCAGTGGGTTTTGAGTAAAAACGACTAGTACTACGACTGTCTATCGCATAGCATGGGCGCCCTTTGAAAATCAAACTAAAACAGACTAAATGCCCAGCCAGGAATCGAGTTCGGAGTGTTACTGGTGTTTCATTCTCTACTCGCCCATGCACGTCATGCGACTTGCGGAATGGAAAGTTTCCATTTCCATTGGAAAATTTCCTGCGTAAAAATTAGAAAGAAGGTTAGAAAGTAGGATGCCCTTGCGCTAGCGTTGGGGAAGAGGAAGAAGGATTACGGGTCTTCCTTCGATTTTCTCACTGTGCTCCTTAGCCACCAGGTAATCTGCCAGGGCTATGCAATGCTTCTGGTCTTCGGAAAGACTGGCGTCCACCCTGCCGGACTCGGGATGTGTCGGCTTAGGGGATGGGACGATATGCCGGACCCTCGCGGTCGAGACGTCGGTTAACTAACAACGCAAAGCAGTTGAGATATGATAGAGGAAATCAATCTCGAGGCTATCAGGCTACTTACAAGAGAAACGAGACAAACGACTTCTAGGATATCAGGATCTAGGCCAATCCATCGCAAAGCTATCAGGATGCGCCCTAGGTGAAAGAGCCAATCCAACGGCAAGGCTATCAGGCTACATCTTTCTTCTGCCTCTTATCGGCCTTGTCATCCTTGTCCGACACCTTCACCCACTTCCCGGCGACTTTCTTCCAGGTCTCATCCTGATCATCCTTGTCGCGGCGCCGCTTGGAGGTTCTTGACCCGCCGGAGTTACCGCCGTACCAGTTGGAACCACCGGACGAGCCGGAATTACCGCCGTACCAATTGGAACCACCGGACGAGCCGGAATAACCCCCATACCAGTTGGAACCACCGGACGAGTTGCCACCCTGTCTGTAGCCGGAGTTGGCGGAGCCCTTACGACCGCCCAGGGAACCAAGGATCAAAATGAGCTTAGACTCGAAGCTCTAAGCCTTAGAGGAGTCGAAGGATGAAAAGGCGCGACAGGCCGACCTCAGTGAACAGCCAGCGTTCTTCATGGATTGAGAAACCTCTTTCCTAACTTGAAGATCATAGCGCTCTGCCGCCATACTGCCCCCGAGCTGACCGGAGAGAGGGCACTTGAAAGAGGCCGCGGCCAAGCAGTGCCCGACATGGCTCCAGGCATCGCCGGCGCTGACTCCAGCAATGATAGCGTTAAAGAACCGAACCCACAGACAGCGGACAAAACCGATCATTCCCTTCTCTAATTCGCCGGTGGAGTCGGGGTGGAACTTCCAGATTTCTTCTTCCAGAAGTTTGCTGCTGTCGTAATCGATCTCGGACAGGATGTTCTGGGGAAGCAGAGATGGATCAGCGTCGGAGAAGTCGATACTGCGGAGACGCTTCCACAGAGGATCGACGTCGGCAGGCCGAGCTGACTTCACCTGAGAAGCCGCCGACGTGAGGGCTTTCCCTAGGGCCTTCAGAATGTTGGCGTTGAGATCCCCTTCGGGAGATGGAGAGGTGGGGGGAGGCGAGTCGGCAGAGATATCGGCGCCGGCTTCGAGAACAACGGCTGGTGATCCATCGGCGGGCTGCGCCGGAGCAACTGCGTCGTCGGCGTCGGCCCCTAGATCCATGAAGTGCTGCTCGAGCATACTTTGCGGAGGGGAAGGTGCAGCTGCAGACTGAGCCTCCTGCTCCGCGGCGACAACCCGAGGAGAAGGGCGAGCGGCCGTAGCGGCTGCCGGAGAGGATTCAGTGGCCGCCGCGACAGGACTGGCCGAGGCGGCCGCGACCGGAGGAGCACCGGGAAGAGGCCCGGATGGAGCACCGGAAGGAGAGGAGCCGCCAGAACCACTCTGGCCGGGTTGGAGACCGCCGGAATCCGCGGCGGCAGCTGTTGCCGCCTGGGAAGTGCCAGAAACCGGTGGCGAACTAGTAACGGGTGCCTTGGCAGCAGATTTCTTAGGCATTCTGATGGACGGGCAATGCAAACTGGCAGGAAAGCACAGCTGACAACAAGCCAAGAGACCCACAGTCCCAGCGCTCCGCATGGCCGCACCATGAAGAGAAGAAGGCCCGCGGCCCGAACTGATGATGAGGTCCATGAAGGAAGCAGAGACGAACGAGGCCCGAATGCGTCGAAGGGCCACCCGCCTTCCGCGGGGTCACTAAGAGGACCGTCCGCCGCTGCCCTCTGTGTCTTCACGAAGAACTCGAGACTTGAAAGAAGCGACGCGGGGGAAGGGAAATGAACCGAGAAGGCTAACAACGGAGTCAACTGAAAAAGGAACACCCCCGAAAAAGAAACTCGGCGAGAGCTACCCTTCCACAAAGG
>JABANP010000763.1:0-18604 GCA_013115135.1 Perkinsus olseni | reverse complement strand
CGACGTGGAACCCAGGAGAAAACTGCTGTAGTCCAACGCCGAGGGAGCCTATCGAGAACAGCAACTACTCTCCTCTCCGACTACGCTAGATCGGTAGGAACAACCCGGGAGTGACGCTTGACGATGAGCAATGGCGGATCGGCGTCACGGTAACGCCAGCATGACCTTCACAGCAGGCCTTCACGCGCGGGCCAAGAAGAGAGTTTGAAGCGAGCAGAGCTCCGAGTTTTTTTTCAGCCCGCGTCCTTCCCTTCGCCGTTTAGCGCCCCGAGGCTTATATGAGGATCTCCCTCTGCAAGTTTTGTCGGATGCTTCGTACGGTGCATCACTTCTCGTACCTCTGGTCCTTGCTCACAAGGGCAAATATATCGTTGCTTACGCGCTGCTCTCGGACGAGCACTTATGGGCCGCGGCTGTCGACAGGAGACAGGGCGGAATGTGGATTCAGGTGAAGTTCTCTCGGTAAGGCCACGTGAACTTCACGTCATGAAGTGTCGAACTTCTCACGGAAGTTGGACGATGCAGCTGCATTCGCTGTTGAGTGTCGGCCACGCTAGGCATTCGTTCGGGTCACCATCGCTCACTATGACTCTCAACGCAAGAGGTGATTATTAACAAGCGTCATCAGCGATACTACTAACGCATGTTGTGGTATCAACGGGTAGGCTGATACTGAGGCATTACGCCAGACAAGAGTCAAAGATAGAAACGAGAGTGAGAAACACGGGTCCTAGTCAGACCTGTAATGTGGATCCTGAGATCCGACTTAGATTTATACAATTAACGTTAATAGACAGTAGATGGTCACTCAGAGACATCGAAAGACAAGTCACGGAACGGATCATCGGCGGCGATGTTATTCTGAAAAAGGAGACAGGTCGCACATAACGCAAGATTCTCCAGCGAAGGGCAGGAGGGGAACTGACCTCAGTGAGCTCGCCTCTCAGCGACTTGCCGAAGGTGTTGGCAATTTCCTCCTGAGTGTAGCCTCTTGCTAGGAGGTAGCTGAGCTTGGCGATAGCGGCTTCGGCGGTCATATCGCCGGCACTGATGAGGCCGAGGGACAGAAGCTGAGCACCTGCCGCATAGTCGGCCAAGGCAACGGTTCCGCGGACAACCTGTGACACTGCGATAACAGGGATACCTTGTTCCTTGAGCCTGACGGAAATGAAGATATGGTGACACTATGCGACACGGACTTACTTGAGGAGCCAATTGGTGAAATGAGGTTGATTGGAAGGCGCGTTGCCGGTTCCGTAGAGCAGGAGTACCACACCTTTCACGTCGCTGAGAGCCAACGACTCCAGGTTAGCGAAGCCGGGCGACTGACAGGAAGAGACCAATCGCCCAAGCAGAGAATGGCGGAGCTCCACCTCGCCGATTTACGCTCACGAGAGTTCGAGAGGTTGTTGTTTGCTGCTCACCATGCGCATGACAAGAAGGGAGCTCTCCATCTCCTTCTGAACCTCAAAGGGACCAGTCGGAGCGGGAAGGGAGGTTTCCAGGAAATTGACTCCGACGTTCATAGAAGCGAGGGCGGGGAACTTGGGCGACTCGAACGCTTCAATGGCTCCACTGTCAACCTGAAGGGAGCTAGTCAACACTGATCACGTAGAAGTGTGGTACGGCGAGTGCCGTGGCTGAGCTGATACGGATACTCGGAGCACAGTGTCGTCTCACCTTCACCGAGCGGCTTCCACGGAGGAGATGGGTACCGAAGAATATCGATACTTCCGGTACGTTGTACAAACCTGGCAGGTACTATGGATGAGACGTCATGAGGGGGGCAACCTCACCTGCGAGGAGGACGGAGGCGATGATGTTACGGCGAGCGTCGCTGTGGGGCTCATCGAAGGGAAGGATGGATCCGGTTATGATGACACTCTTGGCCAAGTTGGAGAACATGAATGACAAGGCACTCGAGGTGTAGGACATGGTATCAGTGCCGTGGAGGATGACGAAGCCGTCATAGTCGTCGTAGTTATCCTCAACAGCCTGAGGGGCTACTCAAACAGGAGAGGTTGACCGCTGCTGACCTTAGCCATGGCAGCCCAACCCTCGGGTGACATGTCGGAACTATCGATCAGGTTCTCCCATTCGACGACCTGAGAGAACAGTCGAATGCTAGCCCTGCAGGAGATGCACCATCCAACTTACGGAAACTGTGGGCATCCCTGTAGCCTGGAGTTCGGGTAGACTGTGGATCTGACGGGTGAGGTAGCCAGGAACAGGATGGAGGGTACCGTTGGCGAAGGGCTGCATACCGATGGTGCCTCCAGTGTAGATTATGAGCACCTGTACACGAGCAGGGTTGCACTGAATTCTCGCAAGAAACAGGCGTCGAGGAAGAATACGGATAGGCGACTCGCCGAGGGCCTACCTTGCCGGGCTGATGTCGAACGTTCGGAGCGAAGACGGGCCTCAGCGTAGTGTCATCACACGCAGCTCCCTCAGTGGGTTGGAAGCAGAAGCCTTTGTCTTTATGGTAGAAGCCAGCGCAAACGCCGTTGTCCTTCGTGTAAGAGCTGTGCTTCGAGAAACGACAAGCCGGGTAGAAATCGCAGAGTTGCTGACAGAACTCAGCAGAGGCGTAGCTGAGGAGACCAGTGATTGATAAGGCAGCTGTTGCTAGACGCATGAGGGAGGAGGTCTTGAGTGACGAGGAAAGAACAGTAATAGACAAACTGAGATACGCCCAGGCGTCTCAAGGGGATGCCAGCGACGGGCAAACACCACAATTCGGCGTTGGGCGCTGACTGCCTAGAAACCTCAAGCTTCCTGAGAAACGTTCTGTCATCCCGGTCGAGCCGAGGCTACAGGGCCATCACGTGCAGAATAATGAGCCTGCTTTCTCAAGATACCCAGTGGATGACTGGTGGGAGTCTCGCAGAGCTTCTCATCGCTGCTATTCAATGCGCTGTGCACGTATGAACATTTCATGTGCACGCATGCACACATGGGGAGATCTCTGAGTTCGAGATTAGAGTCTTCGTCTGCATCGTTCGCGAAATTCTTGTGGTTGCACTTACGGCAGAGTAACTCATAGAACGGTCTCACGAGATCTCTACGCTCGAGCTCAAGAATCATCATTTTTAAGGGGTCAAGAGCCTAATGGATTTCAAGGAATCGCTAAAAGCTTTCTCTATGCATCGTGTTGTATATGGGCTGTTCGCCGAGTCTCTCAGCACAGAGAGTGCCAGCTGTCACGTCAATACTGCTTGCGGTCCACGAGTCAGAGAATTTGACCTTCTCTTCTAAGGACCAGCTGCTACGAGCTTCTTAACGTCATCATTGAGGTTGTGTTGAATGAGTACCCTGTCAGTTCAGCCTCACCCTTGCAGCAAGGGCCTTGCCTGAACTGTTCAGATAGCATGAGATGTGGCACGGGCTTGGGATCGCCCGCAGACACGCGAAGTCCAGCAACAACCGGGGTTTGCTACTTCGGCGTCGCTGAACGGAATTATACACGTCTGGCATGGTAGATTATACGGATCACAAGTGAAACGTTTATCAACAGCCTTAACCAGCCAAACAGACAGACCAACGCCCGCAAGCACAGGCCAATAATAAAAAGTATAGACATGCTTGCCTACTACGGTGCGCAATACGGACAGCGTGAGCTGTGATGCATCAAGACCCGCAGTCCAGACGACAACTCTGTGCTCCCGAAGAAAGTCGTGGAACGGGCGACCACTCCCGTGACCATCGAGCGCAAGTCACCACCTTGCCCGTTCTCCGACGTATCGCCCA
Source organism: Perkinsus olseni (assembly GCA_013115135.1). Classification (NCBI taxonomy): domain Eukaryota; phylum Perkinsozoa; order Perkinsida; family Perkinsidae; genus Perkinsus; species Perkinsus olseni. The sequence continues at coordinate 14,854 of JABANP010000763.1, read as the reverse complement.
GGGACCACATCCAGGATTCACGATCGCCATTCGGGAGACTTCGTTGCCGTCGTGAGAGTGACACTCTCAGAGTGTAGGACCTCAATAACATGAAGCCCCTACATCCGCTCCCGAACTATTGCACTTGGTTGTCATACAGTGTTGTTAAATACCCCGCGTCGATCAATGGAGACGAGGTCCTCGTCACGAGGATTGCAAGATTTAGCCGATGTTACTATCTCAAACCTCGTGAGAACTATGGATCACAAGTGAACGGAATCTAGTACAATAGAGCGCATTCAACCGTGGGCGAGCGAGAAGTCAATTGCAGGCTCGAGGAAGTGTTATTGCACATTTGACAGGCGCTAGTAGCCCGTCATGGGAGCTGTAGGAGGACGAGCGACAGTAGAACTAGCCCACGGTTGACGAACACGATCACCGGGCCGATGCACGAAAAGGGGAAACTACGAACAATAGGCGTCCTAAAGATCGATCAACGTCATGTGTACGCATGCACATCGGCACGCTGACCACTCCACCAACAACTATGAGACTATAAAAGTCTCATAAGTCTTCATTGATTTCATTCAGGTACGCTTTGTTGCGATTCTTCGACACATCACCTTTCTTAGTGCAGAGGTCTACTCGGCGCAGGCTTACTCTCCTTCGCCCTGTGCGGCGCAAGAAGCCCTCTAAATGAACGCTCAGCTCTTTCCAGGACACATCTCGCAGAGCTGGGCAGCGCCCGAGCCTTCAAAGACGTTCTTCCAGCGTTACTTTTTACCCACCCATGTTTTCGATTCTCTTTCTCAGCGGCTTGGGAGTGCTGTCGTCTGCCCCTCTGTCCCCAGGATGGTATCTTGGACGAGCTACTGATGGCACTAGGCGTTGCTGGCCCGATATGGTTAACTTGAATATTGCCATTCGTCCGTTGAGTCCGGTTCGTCAGAAATCCTCTATCATCTACACTGGTCGGAATGGTTTGAGCTCCCTTATTGCTTCTGGATACCCTAAACCCTACTCGAATTTGACATTCGCCAATGAAGTGTATCGTAGAGAGAATTTCTATTACATCAATGGTTTGCACTACTACCCCAAGGTTGCCCTTCATCTGGCGCAGGTCGAGTTCTCTCCACGTATTCCTTTTCGGGTGGACAATGGAGGGATACTGATGTACCTGGACGCTCGACAGGAAGGGAATAGGAAATTCTATCACCTCGACTGCCCCATTCATCTCCATAAAGTCAACAATACCAACACAGCACTTGCATTATCTGCATTGTCTCAGGCAGGCAAAGGCTGGCCCGTTCACCGTACACGGGCTCCTGTCTCTTCCCCTAAGATGGTCGTGGCTGGCAAGAATGATAAGGTGGCAACCGGTGGTACTGGCTCTGTCGTATCGGTCAAAAGACGGACGTTGGAAAGGTCTCCTCAGAGAGACCTGTCTCGGGAGAGGATTTCTCAGACCGGACTGGTGGGGGGAGAGGCCAAAGGGTCTGCGGGCTCGTTAGGTGACGCAACGCAAGTGCCCAGGGGCTCTCGATCGGGATTAGCCGCTTCTCGAGGAAATCTCCAGGGAGATAATGTCGGTGAGGCAACGAAGGCTACGGCTGTCTTTGCTCCACGAAAAGAGATGGAAAGCTCGAGAGGGAAGAGGAAGCGGTCTCCGGAGAGGTCTCCCCAAGCAGATATTCAATGGACTAAACGCGCGAGGGCAGAGGACGGTCGAGCGGTTGAGAGGCTTCATAGGGGCAGACGACCTGCAACGGGTAGCCGCCGCCTTCCTCGGCCATTCCATAAACAGGGGGTAACTGATGTTGGGAAAGTGATTGTGGAGGGTAGAGTGAAATCAGTTGGTGGGAAGATGATCCTCTCTGGACCGGTTAATATGACTTTCGAGTCTACCTTGGACCACTCTTACACTCGCCTCCATTTGCCCGGTCTTCATCCCATCTCCACACACGCTGGGCACAACACTTATTTCGGCCTCCGATGTTATCGTCCGTGGCAGCACTTCGATGGGCTGTCGGAATTGACACCTGAGTTGGCAGCGGCGGAGGGAATTATGAAAATAGAGTCCACTTCGGATGGACAACATTTACATTTGTATTAACAGTGGTATGTGGAGGATACATCTCGGAGAGGAGACTGTTGATGGATTGGGAAGGGAAGTTGTACTCCCCTTGGTAGATGTTGATGACCCTTTCGCCCCTCTCGACTAGTATGTCATGTTATTCGATGTATTCTATTTATCGGCTGTTCGATGTTCCGAAGGGGCGGTAGGGGTCATCATAATAATTTCATCAACCATGGCCATAATGATGTTGATCTTGGTCATTGTTGTGTTGATAGAGTCATCAGTCGTCTCCAATGCGGAGGAGGTTCAAAACAGTCAGGCTCAGCGATTGAAACGGTATTGTGAGAAGTCGCGGTGGCCGAGCGTCCTGGTCAGTTCTTGTCTTCCATGCGCCAATCCCCATCCAGTATTCAGAGGAATGGCCGAGCCAATCTGTATGACTTTGGCAAGTAGGGCCGACGGGCTTCTTCGATAAACAGCCACCGTGCCAAGATGTTCATCATCACTAACAGGCGGACGAATGGGAGGGGTCTGTCGAGTGGTTTCGGTCCAACAGCAGCCGAGTCGATTCCCGAAATGCACGATGGGTGCCCTAATGTGACCAAGCATGTGGTTGTGAAGGTGACTGGGATGGATGAGGATTATCCCTCCACTCCCTCTGCAGGTCCTCGGCAACCCGAGGAAGGGCCCATACGAGCTGCAAGTTCGATCGCTAGAGGAACTCAGCGAGTGGGTCGGGCGGAAATGGGACCCCGCAGGCAGCGGGTCACGCCAACTCATGACGGCTGCCAATTTCCCTCTGACGCAAGTAGTAGTGGCAGCGGTGGGGGAAAGATTTGCCTTTCGACCTCATGAGCGTGAATGATCGATCGGCTCTTCGTGCTGGCGGGAAGGCGCTAAATTGCCGGGTTACCGTACATTGTACGCCTCTACGGCGTACAGCCTGTGCCACAGGCCACAGGCCCCGTGGAAGGAATACGGCCGTACCGCCGTATTCAAGGTTAAAAGCATTCGCTAATCGGGACCGCCGTCAAACCACTGCTTTGCTCTCGAATGACCACAACCGGCGCTGTCCCGGGTAGAGGTTCACCTCGTTTCTACGATAGCGTACAGATGTGCAAAGGGAAGGACCAGTTGAAGAGCACCACGTCAATGCTGGATGCTTTCGAATGGAAGCTGCCAGTCCCATTCTTCGATACTCAGTTTAAATTAGGCAGAAAGCTTGTTTTGTGCATCAAACAACAATGTTATCACAAGAAGAGAGGAGACACTCCTACCGAGCAATCCTCTGCTCCACTGTCCAACCCGCATACAGTGCCTCCTCCCGTCTAGGATTCAACCCTATCGGACGATGTGCATGGTTCTCTACGATCTTCGTGTTAAACTTCGAGTCAATCGCGATAATCCCACAAAACGTAACACTCTACTGCCAGTGTGGTGCTCTAGTGTGCCACAACTATCGATTACTGAGGCAAGCACGGCGCAATCGTTTCATGTTGTTTGAGCTGACTCGGCGCAGCCGAGATTTGTAGCTCAATAATGGACACTTGAGGGCCTCAGAATGAGGCGATGCTTCGATTTTGATTCTGAGGAGTGAACTATCTTATACACTTTCTGTTCTCCCGGCCAGGTGTGATCATCCGATCAGTACCAGGGCTGTAGTCCAGCCGACCGCAGGTCGCATTGACCGTTGTGGTCATCGACGGATAGTCCGCCTTTCGCCGACCCTGTCGTGAGACAGTGTTGCCCGAGCCACGTGCCACGCGGTGGGGGTAATTGGACTGCAGGCCGGCTTATCGCACCGAGGTGCTCCCACCAAGGTGCTTCCACCAAGGTTCGAACCTGGGGGGAGTGCGTATTAACCACACACTCCCCAGTACGCCATTTTGGTGGTATCTCATACACTTTATGACTGTCTATTGTCTTTGCAGTAATTATCCAATACCTTCCGATCTGCCACTCTCCTACAAGTGGGCACATCCCTCGCAGTACTTACTCTCCACTTCTATATTCCATAGCAATTACCTCGAAAAGGTTTTTGTCAATTCCGAGAGTATTACTACGCTGTCGGGGCGTAGTAGGTACTAAGTACTAAGGTAGTACGTACTAAGATTGGCAACGACAGCACAATGTCGTCAGATCACCACGTGAGAATAGCTTGCCCCTGTGTGCCCCCAGCAATGGTCAAAATTTGACCGTGGGATTACCGAGGCATTAGAGATTTGACCGTCAAATCTCTAATGCCTCGGTAATCCCACGTTGGGGTCCTCTTCGTACTCTGTACCACGATTAGTGGTTCCCTTGTGTCACAGACGCTCCATCTGCGGTTCTCACTCTCCCCACGTCAATCGGTTGGCCTTCCGATTTGCCTTGAACGCTGAATGCAGAAGCAGACTCTCCCTTGGCCCAAGGGCCTTGGGAATCACTTTAACACGACGCTTGTCTGCGTCTCAACGCTCTGTAATACGGCTCTTGGTGTATGAACGAGTTGAGAGCTCATGTACAGATGCCGCCGAGTCTAATCTCTCTTCTCCAGTCTCATATCCAAGGCTGTGTGAAATGAGTACCACGTCGATTGGGGAATGCCCGTGACGCGGTAACTCACCGCCGGAATGGAATCGAGATCACTGTGATGAATGATGAATGCGGTACTAGGCGGACTCCGCGGTTGAAGCTATTTGCAGTCATTTCGTTGAATTGTCGTAGTATTCTTCTATGGGGCACATCTTCGATGAACTACATTCTATGAGGAGTCCCCTCAGAGGAGACGAGTCGTTGCTACGGGGAAATCACGCTCGTCCGCCGTACTGTCCCAAGGATTAGACCGCGGTTATAAATCGATTCCTCCGCATACTCTCGTCCCATCCAACTTGAGCGAGCGCTCAAGTCACCACGGCGACGTGGCTCGCGCTTGCCCGGATTGGATGATGAGCTGAGCCCTGGCTGCCGTGGCATCATGACTCTCCGTAATAGTTCGCTTTGATCATCCCGCTCACCCTGCGGAAACGCTTGATTGAGTGAAGCATGGGGAACATGACGAGAACTGTCCGTAATGTATAACTCTATTAACTCCAGTTGCCGCCATGTTGAGCTCCCGGATCAAGTTGGTGACAGACCGTTTAAAAAGCTTCCTCATTGCCTACTTCTACAGCTAGTGTCCTACAGGGAGGTGGAGGCCGCCCGCCCGTAGCCTCGAGCGCTTAATCGGGGCCGCCCGAACCGCGAATTTCCCGGCGGCACCCTCCCCGATTCTAGCTAAGGCGAAATGCACGCTATCCATTCACCTCTCACATGGACCGCAGATGGAGTTGAAGGGCAACCAGCAGCCAGATCTGCCATCCGAATCGGGGTCGCTTTTCAAGGCTAGGCGGTGAGAGTAGAACAGCATCTTATCCCCAGATAATTGGATACCTTTTGTGTGAGGTCCTTTTGTGCTAGGAGTGGGACAACTCTCGTCCAGGGTTCCTTTAGATTCACCTGAAATGTTGGCCACGATCCTCCTTCTGTCCCTTTCCCGATGCACTTTGGCAAGGGGGATGACGTCGGCTGTCTCGTCTACTGGCATCGACTTAGCCCCGGGTATGTATACTGGTTACGCTACTGATGTAACCAAGGCGTTGTGGCCCGACATGACCAGCGTGTCCTTGGTGATTGGCATGTACCCCAGAGGCGATACAAACTCTGCCATTATTTACACTGGTCCAGGAGGGCGGTGCACTCTGATCGTTACCGGTGTTCCTCGACCGTTCGGCAACTTTACCTTCAGGAATAAGCTGAGACCCGGGAATTGCTTCCACTTTCGCGAAACGCATTTGTTTCCGCCCTCTCCTCTTTTTCAATTCCCCGACCGGTCACCACGTATGCCCTTCTGTATCAATAATGGTCGCGTGGTGATGTATCTCGATGCTCGCGGGAGGAAGAGCAAGATCTATCACCTGGGTTGCCCGCTTTTCCTCGAGAAAGCTGCGATCTCGGAACTCCACTTTGGGTCTCATACCGACCTTTCTGCACTCGGGTCAGTCCCACTCCCTCCTGCAAGTTATCAGCGAACTCTGACCCCTTCTGCTGAGGTGGTTAGGGAGGCGGCGGGCCTCGACGATTCGGCCATGCGATCCACTTGGTGGGGCTTGACTCCGGGCTTGTACGTCGGGCAAGCAACAGATGTAACCAGGCAGTGCTGGCCCGATATGACTAACGTCAGTCTTGTGATCGCACCGAAGAGTGCCGAACCGCAGATGTCCTCCATGACCTACACTGGTCGAGATGGAAGCATCTTACCCATCGTAATCGGATACCCCAGACGCTATTCGACCTCCGCGTTCCAGAGGCGGGTACATGCTGGTGAGAGCTTCTATTACATCAATGCTAAGCACAATTCCCCGAAGGTTGCCCCGCGTTTGAGCCAACTCAAACTCTCTCCACGCATTCCCTTCTGTTTGAGAGGTGAGGGGTTGGTTATGTTCCTAGAAGCTCGACTGGGTGCTGGTAGTGGGAAGTTCAGCGATCTCGGCTGCCCCTTGTATCTGGACAGAATCACCAGCCTTACCACTGCGCCTCCGGCAAAACCTGACTCGCAAGCTCGGATCCCCTCCACTAGCGCTGTTATGGCGGAGGACTATGGTGGAGAGGTGACAACGGGTGGTCACGATTCTATCGCACCCGGCGGCAGGGGAGAACCGGAAAGAGAAGAAGAGGAACTTACCCGCTCGAAAAACCTACCCTGGGCAAAGCAGACAGAGGGCGAGAGTGGTGCGTTGCATAACGGAAGGCGGGTGTTGAGTGGACATAGACCTGCTGCGGTCATTCCAGCTGCTTCCAGAGGCCAACCGAAGGCTCAGACCTCTTCGCAGGGGATGGCCGTGGGAAGTAACGGCGGTAAGGCGACGAAGAGTGGGACTAATCTTGCTGTACGAAATGAGATAGAGAAAATGGGAGAAAAGAGGAAGCGGTCTCCGGAGAGGTCTTCCCAGGCAGATACGCAAAGGGCCAAACAGGCGAGGGCAGAGGACGGTCGAGCGGTTGAGAGGCTTCATAGGGACAGACGACCTGCAACGGGTAGCCGCCGCCTTCCTCGGCCATTCCATAAGCAGGGGGTAACTGAGGCTGGGAAAGTGGTTGTGGAGGGTAGAGTGAAATCAGTTGGTGGGAAGATGATCCTCTCTGGACCGGTTAACATGACTTTCGAGTCTACCTTGGACCACTCCTTCGCTCGCCTCCATTTGCCCGGTCTTCATCCCATCTCCACACACGCTGGGCACAACACTTATTACGGCCTCCGATGTTATCGTCCGTGGCAGCCCTTCGATGGGCTGTCGGAATTAACACCTGAGTTGGCAACGGCGGAGGGGATTATGAAAATAAGTCCACTTCGGATGGACAACATTTACATTTGTATTAACAGCGGTATGTGGAGGATACATCTCGGAGAGGAGACTGTTGATGGATTGGGAAGGGAAGTTGTACTCCCCTTGGTAGATGTTGATGACCCTTTCGACCCTCTCCACTAGTGTGTCATGTTATTCGATGTATTCTATTTATCACCTCTCCGATGTTCCGAAGGGGCGGTAGGGGTCATCATAATAATAACCATGGTGAGAATGATGTTAATCTTGGTTATATATTGTTGTGTTGATGGAGTCGTCAGTCGTCTCCAATGCGGAGGAGGTTCAGCAGCCAGGCTCAGCGATTGAAACTGTATTGTGAGAAGCCTACTGACGGTGGCCGAGCGTCCTGGTCAGTTCTTGTCTTCCATGCGCCAATCCCCATCCAGTATTCAGAGGAATGGCCGAGCCCATCTGTATGACCTTGGCAAGTAGGGCCGACGGGCTTCTTCGATAAACCGTTACCGTGCCAAGAGGTTCATCATCGCTGGCAGGCTGACAAATGGGAGGGGTCTGCCGAGTGGTTTCGGTCCAACAGCAGCCGAGTCGATTCCCGAGATGCACGATGGGTGCCCTAATGTGACCAAACATGTGGTTGTGAAGGTGACTGGGATGGATGAGGATTATCCCTCCACTCCCTCTGCAGGTCCTCGGCAACCCGAGGAAGGGCCCATACGAGCTGCAAGTTCGATCGCTAGAGGAACTCAGCGAATGGGTTGGGCGGAAATGGGACCCCACAGGCAGCGGGTCTTGCCAACTCATGACGGCTGCCAATTTCCCTCTGACCCAAGTAGTAGCGGCAGTGCTCAGGAGTCATCACCGCGATTGGTTGATCGCCCTTTGAGCTGACTAGGGGACGCGGGAGTGATTTGTTGTTACTCGTAGGAGCGTTTTTCCAAGCCGACATCCTCCCGAGTTCCACTGGTCGTGCATGTACGCCGAAGAGGCACAGAGACGGAAAAGTCGGAAGAGCTACAGAGAAGGCTCGTAGCGAACAATGAGTCCCTATCGGTACTGCGGGGCATTGGCACTTGATGTGGGCTACAACTCACGCCTCGGGGAGGGGACGACTCTCTCACCGCTGAATCAGCGGCGCTGATAGTGTTTGATATCGCCTGGAATCGTGACGTGGCGAGACGTGCTTGATGCTAGGTCGAATTGGAGAGCGTGAGGTCCTCGAGTGAGGAGCTGGTCAGGCGTGTTTCGGAGTTAGAAGTTGCCCTCTTGGCGAAGCATGAAGCGGATGAGCGGGAGGGCCAATCTCGACCATTTGGTGGTAGTGTCTTTTTGGCCGAATGGTTAGTGCTCTCGGTTATCCGTGTATTGGTCGTGGGTTCTATCCCTGCACGTTCAGGTTTGCAGGCCGATGAGAATCTAATCACCGGATCTCTAAGGTAGTGTAACCGCATCATCCCGACTATCATTAACATGCCCGTTTTCTAGAGCCCTCCGGTCGGTCCGAGAACGACCAGTGTTGGCGATATTAGTCGTCCTTGCAATCTTCACCGTCATGGTGCTGTCGGTGGTCACCGGGCATATCGCTGCCGCGTCTACTATAGCAGCTCATCGTGGAGATACGGAGAAGCTTATAGCTACCCAGGGGGTGAGAAACTCTTCCGGTCGGCGGTCAACCTCATCGTTATACCTTGTTCCGCGAATTGGTTTTATCGAAACTTTCCTGGGGCATTAGTTCGTTGGAAAGGAGGTAATAAGGTCGAAAGTTTTGGTTCGAAGTTGATTCACGAAATGGACGTCTTTATTGGCGGAATTGTTTCTCCTCATCATGAAATTGATCCGCGGAATTGAACTCCCCATTGGAGAGCCGCCGCTAAACTTACCTCTTCAATCGCCAACTCGGTATTCCCGTGTCGATCCTACCGCCGAATTGCTGTATCGTGGCACAGCGGCCCCATCCGGCGAGTAGACTTCTGCTGCTGCTGCTGCTGCTGCTGCTGCTGCTGCTGCTGGTGGTATAAATGGCGGGTGGGCGTTGATGAGATGTTGAGTGCTCTCAGGCGGACATCGAGGCGAGATTGTCGAAGAACAGTACAGCGGAGGTCATAGCTTGGCGAGAGGAGACTCGTCAGGATCTTCACGACTACTTTGAACGCCTCTTGAATGTTACCGAGATGGGCTTTGCGTATTTAAAGGTAATATCACCACCAGCATCTTCATTCAAATGTGGGAGGGAATAACTTGGCCGGGTATTTATTATTGTGTTACTCATAAAGTGTCGATCGTCTTGTGCATGCGTGCATAGCTCATTCCCTCCGAGAGAGAGTCAGCGTAGAAGGAAAGGTAGATGAGCTTTAAACTTCTTGTCGCGGTGCGTTGACTATGAGCAACAACAAAATTTGTTGAACAGATGCCACCTTCCCTGTGAGTTTTTTTCTCGCATGGGCCTCGAAAATTTTTACCTCTGGACCGTTACCAGGGCCGTACTGGAAGACGTCGACGCCGTTTTCCTGGAGCTTCTATTTTTGCAGACGGATATCGACAATCGGTTTGAGGAGCTGTCGCCCAACAACAGCAAGGCTGGCGGGTCGATGGAAGCAGCGCGTGGAGACATGGAGAGACATCTTCGTTTTCCGGGCGCATCTGCCTCGTCCGGAGGCGCGGATCGGCGGACAGGGTTGAGAACCAAGGCGGTGGCTGGAAGCCCAGAAGACCAGCTGTTGAGGGACATATCGCCGTAGTCGGGGATATTCGACTGAATTCATCTTTTGACAAATTGTGGGGGCCCAGCGGTCAAGTCGTGTCTTGGAGGGAAAAGGGGGAGCATCTTTATTGGGGTTTCGAGTGGAGCTTTCCAGAGTGTCGCATTTTCACAGATGTATGTTTAACGTCATCCTTTCTTGAGGTGTGTTGTGTATCGGGTCAATGGGTTCGCAAAAGTGCTGCCCTCAGGAGGGTTGATGGGGACCTCGTGACGATTGGCTGTTTGCCGTTGAGGACTTTCCTCGAAATGGTACGCTTCTGGGTTTCAGTCTATGGGTTGGGTGGGGACCTTTGAACGGAGAGACGGTCTTCCTTACTGTTCTGTGAACTTGGATGCAGGGATTGCGTCATCATCAACATCGGCAGCAGATGTGAACGATGAGAGTAGCTCGCTAGTTGCTTTGGTTGGCGTCTACGAGAGTGATGTCGGAGATCTCGAAGACATCATTTAGTCGCATTGGGAACAGTCCATTGCCCGTCGTTGGAGTGGGGGTTTCGCGGCTCGCGGTGCGTTTTTTGAGGATGAACGACAATCCAGTAAACTCCGCTCCGCTGGGGAGACGGCGTTTGTTGTGGAATTTTGATGTTTCCTTCTCGTGTAGCTTTCCCATGTGTTGCTTTCTTCCCGCAGTGCATAAACCAGAGCGCTTCTCTCCGGACGATCATCATAGTGAGAAATGTGGGAACAGCAAACCGGGCGGCGTTCCTCTATCCAACTTTGAGGGTCGAGACGGGTCGGAACCGCTCGAAAAGTTGACATTTCCCATTTTCCGCCTCTCGAATGTCTTCTTGGAATGTTCACCACTTCCAGAATAAGAACTATGATACACCTCCTGCTTCTCCTGAGCGTGTCGGTTGCGGAGCTGCCGGCTGCCGCTTCCGCTGGAATCCACCTAACCCCGGGTTTATATGTCGGTAAAGCTACTGAGGTTACTAAGGCCTGCTGGCCTGGCATGGCCAGGATTCATCTCTTATTCGAGCAGACTACTGAGGCCGGCCGAGTGTCTACTCTCTCCATTACCCAGGAGAACGGCCGGAGCCGTTATATTGCTTCTGGAAAGGCTCTGGCGTACCCAACTTCTGTCTTTATGACAGACAGGGGTTCTGGAACATGCTTTTACATTAACTCGAAACACTCTTATCCGGGAGGAATTCGGAAACCCGTGCCATTCCCGGCGCGTATACCCTTCTGTACTAAGGATGGCAACCTGACTGCTTTTCTTGATGCACGGGAAGATGAAAATGGGCGGGTGTATCATGTTGATTGCCCTGTTCACCTTAACAAGGTCACCAGGTTCGTTTCAATATATCCAGTTCGACCGAAAGCTCCGGCCGAGATCAAAACTCGTCGACAGACGCTGGTGCCTCGGAATGAAGGAGTTGCAGCCAGTGGGTTGCCTGAGAAACAGAGGGGGAATCGCGGGCGCACTTTTGTGGTGAAGGTTTCGATGGGAATAGGAGAACAGGAGCGTCAGAAGAGGCTTATTGAAGTCAATGATCAATCAACTGCGCAGGGGAAAACGAGGGATGAGGATACGGTTGAGAAGGCTAGTTTACGCGACCAGAAGCCAGTAGCCGGCGCCTCCAATGCTGCAGCGAAGACACAGGAGGCTGTTGATGATGTTGTGATGCTCGACGAAAGGGAGCCTACTAGTAGATCGAGCTCTGCTTCGGAAACTGACGGCAGAGAGATGGTTGACGACGAAGGGCAGGTGGCTAGCGGCTTTGATGCTGTGTCTAAGGAGGAGGGCGGAGTGATTATTGGGAATGTGATGATGCTCGACGAAAGGGAGCCCACTAGTGGTTCTAGTTCTGCTTCTGGAGTGGATGCCGTCGAGGTTGTTGAGGATGCTGTGATGCAGGAGAATGCGATGGCTCGTGATTTGCGCCCGAGATGTTCGACCCCCGAGCTTAGTCCAGCAGCGGCCAGACTCTATTCAAAGACTAGGTTGATTCCATTTGTTAAGCAGGGGACAACAGGGTTAGCAAGAGTGGTAGTGGAAGGCGCGATTCTTGTGCTTGGGAAATTGGTGACGCTGTGCGGGCCGGTGTATCTGACCTGCGAGTCGAACTCGGATGCTTCATTCATCCGCTCACCTCCACTCTACCCTTCTCAAATCGGTGGCTTCGAGTCTCCGGGGTGTTACTACCTTCAAGGTCAATCAGAGGAAGACATGACGGCTGCGCTGGCCGTGGCAGAAACAATGCTACGAATAAGTCCACTTCGGGTGGACAACATTTACATTTGTATTAACAGTGGTATGTGGAGGATACATCTCGGAGAGGAGACTGTTGATGGATTGGGAAGGGAAGTTGTACTCCCCTTGGTAGATGTTGATGACCCTTTCGACCCTCTCGACTAGTATGTCATGTTATTCGATGTACTCTATTTATCGCCTGTGCGTCTGCCTGTGATGGTGGTGTGAATTCACGTAATGCTGTTAAGGAATGTCTTTGTGTTCAAAGTTGATTTTTCGTCGTTGCGTCGTTGCGTCCTTGCGTCGTTGTGATAGTGATGTAGTCTATGCTGTGCGGAGAATACCTCCCTCCCATGATGGTCAGCTAAAATAGAAAGAATCTCTATTTTATCTTGTGATCTAATCATGCACCTTCTGTACTTGGGCTGTTATCGAAAGAAATGCTGGTTGGTACTCGGTGGAGGCTTCTTGATTGCCCTTGGGTTCGCATCATCTGAGTTACCTCGGTGATCATGAGACACCGGTTCAGAGAACTCGTTGGTCGTGCTTGCCGATGCTGATGGTTTATTCTTCAATATGAATGATAGGGAACCCGAGATGACCGGATGCCGTTACTCTGCAGTGTTGACGCTTTCCTCCATTCATGGTTGGGCCCAACGGACTGCTACAGAGCCTCTTCTCCAACATGCCGGGAGCTGATCTGGCTCTTCAAGCTAGTTGGCAGGTAGGTACCTGCTCGTTTCTGATGTGAGTTGCGGAAGGAGTGGTATGACCGGAAGATCATCTTTTCAGAATAACAAGCTTCTAGTGCATCCCGAGTTGGCATTTGTACCGACGCAGAAGGCAGTCGCCGGTGAAGCCGCCGTTGGAGCCGCGAAGGTAAGCACCCTCCGCTGTTCCCGGTCAGTGAACTCCCTGAGAATGAATCTCCACTTTCGCTCGAATTTCGTGGCGCGCGGAAACGGATTCGCTCGATCGTTCTGCTGCCCACTTCGAGGTAAGGGTGATAGGTAACCCAAGCAGTAACCCAGAGGGCCGCCTCCCACACTATGTCATTGGCAAGGCATGCTCAGCATGTAGCGGCAGAAGCTGATAATCTGCGGAAACTGGTCGAAAGATACGTTTTGGGAGCGGAGGTCCATACGGTAAGAGGAGATAGTCAAGTTGCTCAAGATACCCATTCGGTCCGTCTCCGAGGGGGGGAGGGAGCCGGTTTGGCGATGCCCTTGCCAGTTTCTGCGTGCAGTGGCACGAATTGTCGCATTGTCGGCTCGTCACGCACGGAGAATGGGTTTATTATCGGGCTCAACAATCGCCGAATTTTGGTCAGCGGCGAAAAGCTCAAACATCACTCTAACCACTACTGAGGAACGTGCATCTTTCGACTAACCTCCGTTTCTCGTCGCCCAATACGAGTTTGACTTTGACAAGGTATAGATAAAGTCGAGGATTACGAAACTGTCCTTCTTGAAGCGCTTACTGATATATGTGGGCGAAAATTTTTCGCCGAAAAAATCACCTCCAGGCGTGCGGATTTATTGGGGACACTTACTAAGCCTGCTACCGATAGACGCGCTGGTGATATTGATGATGATCAGGTGCCGCCGATGCAGCTGCCGGAGCCACCACCGAGTTACTCGGTGTACCCTTACCCAGTGGATAATAACCGGGTGGAGCCGATGCTCCATTGGAGGACACCTGGCACTGTGCTACCTCGACAGCTGCATTACGGCATCGATCAGTAGGGCAGGGCTGTTGAGGAGATCAGTTGGCGTTCCAACGTTGCAGTCCAGGGGGCGCGTGCGTAAGTTACAGTACGCGCAATCTAAAGAGTCCGTTTTGTGTCACCGGCATAACTTTTTACCTAGTGCTCTAACGGAGCTGAAATTTTTTATGTAGGCTCTCCTAACACTATTATATTGTTTAAATATGTCACGGATCAAATTCTCGAGAAAAAAAAATTTTTGCACATTTTTCATTTCAATTTTTGCATATATTTAAACAATATAATAGTGTTAGGAGAGCCTACATAAAAAATTTCAGCTCCGTTAGAGCACTAGGTAAAAAGTTATGCCGGTGACACAAAACGGACTCTTTAGATTGCGCGTACTGTAGTTTCTCGCTCTTTACAGCAGTAGAACGGTGGATGAAACGGTTCGCTATACACTGGAATCATCCCAGTGGAATGATCGATAATACTACGCGTCAGTTCCGGAACTTTCGCGAGCGGACGTGAACTGCCATGAGCATCCCCTCTACCCGACAGGGCATGGCTGTTGTAATCTCGGAGTGATGGAAACGTCGGCTTCGCCTTGACTAATTGAATATTCGTCAGCATTCCGTGGGCATCCGACCTCTAGTGCCTCGAGAGACTCCACAGAGAGTCCTCCTGCTAGTGTATTTGAAGGTACTTCAACACTCATCGTGGCCATGGGGATCTCCGAGCTCCCGATTCATTCAGAGTGCAGTTCAACCGGCTGTTGAGCAAGGTGCCCATATTC
>JABANP010000762.1:0-18737 GCA_013115135.1 Perkinsus olseni | reverse complement strand
CTGAGCCACAGTCAGATGCAGCAGGTCTCTCTTGGATCATGAGATCTGAGGGGGCGGAGCTGATAGGAGAAGATGCTCATGATGTCGACATTTACACCATCCTGAATGCTCTGCCAACCTCCGATTGTCTGGTCTCGTGTTTCGCGGCCGACCCCGCTGCCGATGAACAGCAGCCGAAGCCCATTGTAGAGAGCCTCTGTGAGAACAACTGGGATGTGAACGGTGTGCTCAACGACTTCCTCTATCTGCGCCGGGTATTCAATGCCCTGCGGCCGTCAGCGAAGAGGATTGAGGACACTCAAGTCGAAGATGATAATGTCACCTGTTTCGTCCGCTCGCTGCAACTGCAGATGACGCCGCCGACGACAACCTGTGCCGGTCCCTATGTGTATGATGACACCAGTGGCGTATATTCCTTCCGAAATGGCTCAGCTGATGGAGGTTGTACTTACCTGCCCGTTGTTCCCAAGAATGAACGATGCCGAGCCTTCCGTGCGAAAGTGTGCCTTGACTCGCACAGGACCAGCCGGCATGGTAATGTCAGGTCGACGGTGAGCTCTATTTATAATCAGTTCTTTCTGCCCCGAGTGCGTGTTGATGTCCGCTCCTTGGTGAGGCATTGCTTCGTCTGCCAGTTGATCAGGGCACGCCGACGTTGGACCGAGCCTCCTGGCCTTGGACCTGACCGCACCAATTCACAAGCTTGGGAGCCGTATCATGAAGTCTTCGTTGATGTTCTCAGGGGTGAGTGAACATTCCCAACAGGCAGAACGTCAACAGCTCGGGCAAGTGGAACACGACCGTGGAAATTACAACATCCGTCGTTCTTTTCGAACAACTATAGGGCTTTTACAGTTTTTTGATTGAGAATTTAAACTCGCGTGTGTTGGGATAGCTCTCACCCGAAGTAGTTGGGAATTGACCTTGACAATGCCAACATCTGTTGCGTTTTGTCAATCATGCGTTGTGTTGAAACCATTCATGGTTGGGTTTTGCACTATCAGGTAGTCGAGTTTCTACCCAGCTAATTTGAAAACCGGTGTTTGATTTATGTAGGAGGAAACTCGAGTATACAGACGAGCTTGTGAGAGAGTTTGCAATGATCAGATCTTGCACAAATAAATCAAGTGACTCTCACAAATAAAGGGGGGCATTTTCAACAACTCAGAGAGCTATTTCAGCTGTTCCGAGTCATAATAAACGGAAAGCAGGAGATTTCCAACAGCTTTGGTGCTGCAACCTCAACTGCTACAAAGAATATGGAACATCGCCCGGTACAAAACCAACAGATTGTGAACATTCCCAACATGTCATGATACCTTGCCCCAGTGTCGTTCAGATTCCCGTCGAGTTTCCAGAGTTTCATCCTGAGATTTCATGGCAGCGTCCGGTCAAAGAATGCCCCAATGCTGTAGTGGAAGTATTCCGATCGCGGCACCGAGAATACAGGAGAATTGGATCACGGCCAAACAGTTTGGCGCAAACTTGATATTGATCCGAACTTCACACTGTGAAGGGTAGTACCCTTAGGGTACCAGATTGCGACGTCCGTTGTGATATTCCGCTTCAGGCTGAGGGTTTCAGGCCCTGACGGTCAGGGTGTATCCTTGTGGAAAAATCCCGCTGAGTCAGCGGCGCTGACGAAGAATATACAGATGAATGGCACGAGAGCTTTTACTTCTAACTTCCAACCAGATCTGTTGTATATCAGGCCCCAGACCTGGTCTGGCAGACCATCCCGAAATTCCCCGAAACCTTCAAGGTTTGATCTTGCCACTCTTAGTGACTTACTTACGCAAAACTGCTGCGCAGAGAAACACGCTGAGCAGACTACAGCTCACGTACCACTGAACCGCACGGCTGATATTTGCAATAGAAACAGCGGAATGTAGAAAGTTAAGTAGTTGTTAACGACAGCTACGAGTCGCAAGCAGTTGTTACCAACAGCTTGTTGGAGTCCTGCGCCATTGCTGCAGCGACGCACCTTGAGAGCTAGTTCCGAGTTATAACTTCTAATATTTGCGGTTAAATCAGTCCAGTGAATCAGTCACTCAATTAGCCACTCGAATCCATATCGCGCCGAGGACCTGCATAAAACCGTGCCATGACGCATGAATTCGTAGCGTTTCATTACATCGGTGGTGATAAGTCAGGAAACTAGACGCTCTTGGAGAGAGTTGCCCCCACGCCTGGAGGGAGATCAAGATGCGAGCCAACAGCTGGAGGATCCAGCCTGGATCAGCAACGGATGCACTGGAAGATGAGCTTCCGCTCTGGTTCGTGCAGAAGGTTTCGGCCACTGACCTCGTTGGAAGTAGCGGTGTCACATCAGTCTTCGCTCGCTTGAGCGCTGGGGGCTTATGTCATAAGCCTTATGAGAAGGCCTCCTACGTTTGCGTTTGCTGCCATCCGCAATCAGTACATCAAAGGGGCTCTCTTGTCCTGATCCGTTAGTCACAATTCCTGCAGTCCCGTTCACTTCCCTTGGTGGGGGTTGTACATTTGGTAGCTGATGTGAAGGCTCGATCTCGCTTGAGGCTTGATCGGACAAGCGGGATATGACCATGTGTACGCCCTTGAATCGCTGCTCAAATCATCTATAACAGTACTGTTGATACATTGAAATTCAAAGCTTGAAAAGTGCCTCAAGAACGTCGCATCATTGAGAATCCCTTCAATAGACTCTCAGCAGAATGAAACGCTCTGACTCAGAGCCTCTGAGAGCCAGAAAGCTCGACACGCTCATAGAAGGATTCTATTTACACCGCCTCTCTTGGTAAGAGTCCCTCCAGTCATGGCGAAAACCTAGAACTGCTAGGCTAGCAGGCATTGACCGAGAAACTAGTCGTTTGTTGCTACGAAGAAGATTAACCGACTGATCGGTAACAATAACGTTGCGTTCAGGAAGCACGTTTCAGTGAAAACGGAACACGAAGCAGATTAAAAAACACAGGATCACAGCACAACGCAACAAATTAAACAAGAGAAGCACTCATGACGGTAAAAATACAACCAGGGTGTTGAACAAGGACAACAACCTACGGTGGTCTACTTTTCTAACTATTCTGCGGGACAATATTATCCGAAAACGAAACTTTCCCAACCCAGTTGAGAAAGACTAGCAGAAATCACAACAGAGTTCAACACACGTTGACAAAGTACATTTACCCGGTTGGTCCGGTTCTACTAAAGTGCTGACCGTTTACTGCTTGCATACCTTCCACTCCACTTGGGTTCCGACCGGGGAGACTACTAATGATCTGCTGAATTCTCTCGTTCGAGTGCAGACGGAACAGGGAGGATTGTTGAAGCTGTGGTGCGATAACGCATCCTACTTTCGCAGCAGTCGTTTCGGCCGAGAAGTCTCCAGATTGCTAAACGGGTCCGTGGCGTTGCTCCCTGTCCGTGCTCCATGGCGCAGTGGGGGCGGAGAGCGTATGCATGGGCTTGGCCTGAAGATGGCAAAGACTTTGCTGAGAAGCCAAGCTGGATTCGTTGGTCGCCGACGTCCACGCCGGAAGGATGAGATTGACCTCGAGGACATCTGCCGAGAGGTGACTTTCTTGTTGAATACTCGCCCGTTGGACTATGATCACTCCGATGAACCTAATGGTGAGTTGATTGTGGTCACTCCTGATTCTCTTGCTCGAGGATTCACCCGTAAACGAGGCTGTGTACTAGCTCCTGGTACTTCTACTCTGCCTATTTCTCGCCGCATCGTAGCAGTGCGGAGTTATTTCTTGACTGAGATGTTCCGCGACATGAGGATGGCTGTCGCACGGACGATGGGATATCAGAGTCCGAAAGGTAAGGTGTTGAAGCCTAGGGCTGGTGATCCGGTATTGATCTATCATCCCGAAAAGAAGCTCAGTCCTGGTTATCGTCTTGGTCACGTTAAGGATGTCATGGATGAGGGCCGAAGGCTGCGTATTACCCTTACCGATGGTTCTGAGGCTGAACACCATCATTATAATGTTGTGCCGATATTGCACCACCCTCAACTGTCGGGGCAGAGGGGGCGTATTGAGGATTGATGCGCACTGACTGCCGAGTTCTGCCTTGTATACGCGTGCAGTGTGGTATGCGCATACGTGCCGCCGAAGTTGATGGTGTCTCTAGAGGAAAGCTATTGATTCAGTATAGTGGTGATATCAATTCCGCTATAACTCAGTTTCATAACCGAATACTTGTCTACACGTTGTTAATACTGCAAGGAAATGAGATGGTGGCGCTGCACCTGCGGATGCAGATGGTGGCATATGAGGGGATGCGAACAAATATGACGGAGGATCGTCAGGGGTCCGTTAGTACGCTGAATTTCTGCTATCTCGTTGTAATCTTCGAGGATCCGGGCTCATTATGACCCGCTCATGCGAGTACAGCACCAAGGTAGTCATGGGTGACACGACCGGAGGCGCCGATTTTAAGACTGGCTTAGCAAGCGGTGAGACGAGTCGGCGGTGGGGGAGAGCCCAAGCAAGCACTGACCTTGACCTCCGAACAGCTCAGGAATGCTGCTCTGTTAACACCCCGGTCGGGAAGAGACGGCAAAGCACAGCGGCATTATTTTTGGGTGTCGCCGCGTGCTTACGCCCCGGCGAGCTCTTCGCATCACAAAAAAAAGATGTCATCAGCTGCGTAGAGGAGGTCTTCAGTGTCCGAATCCGGCAAGGAAAGACTGACTTGAAAAGGATGGGAGCGACTGTCATAGCCGTCGGAGCCTAGTTGCTGCCTCGCACGCAACGTTTTCTTGCTTCCCACGATCACTAATTATTGTTGTGTGAGCCGCAAGGGGGATGTACTTGGGAAAAATGTGAGGTGTTTCCCCAATATGACTCGCGGACTCCGACTTCGAATATTCTCTGTCATTATCATCCCGTAAATTCACGAATTGACAGGTCGCTTTCACCCCGGTGCATTTAAGGCGTTTCAGTTACACTCCTGGCATCTATTGGGAACCAAAGATCGATCCCCGTGGCTGGCTCGGAGCCTCATCGACACCCTTACCATCGGTCTGGCCATCGATGCCCCCGAGTTGAAGGATCCAGCGGCTCATATCATTTATGATGAGCGATTGTAGTATTCGATAGGTTGAGGTATGATAGACGTGCTTGTCCTTTGAGATACCATCTAGCTACCAGTGGAGGTCACTATGGCGTCAGCCCTCCTGTGGCCTTGGATGCCGGCATCATCGTAGCCGACTTGGGACCAGTGCAGTAATAACGGGGAGGGATAGTATCCGTATCTCCTGCTCATGCATTATCTTGCCATTGTTACAGCAGAGGCCGCCCTATTGATTATAATCTTCTCTCTTACACGAGTCGATGTGCTGTTCTTAGCTACTATTCGTGGTAGCATCTCCCATCTCAGTGCCCGACTGGTGTTGGGTATGTTCCTTTTTCAACGGCAGCTGCCATCAATACTCTGGAGTGCCGACGTCAGTGCGGTGAGAGGGTTTCGTCCTCAGCCCTTTGGAGGTATCGCTTCCCCCGATATCGCGACACATTTCTTAGTGTCTTCAGAAGCTCTTCAAAGTCGGCTGGAGGAGATGAAGAATCGGCAAGAAGTTGAGGAGAATGCAGAGGTCCTCGGGGATGACGGGGAGTCGCTCCCAACCGTCAGAAGAAGAATCTTCAAATTCGGTTTGTGAGTTCTCATGAGTTTCTGTTTTCGTCCGAACTTGTGTGGAGTTCGCCGGTGGATGAGCTCTCCAGTATGTTTCTGAATGTCCACCAGGAGCAGGCCGTCGCTGTCTTCGGTCATCAGCGGGGGGTCGTCAAGGCTGATGCTGCCTGGGTCGGGCAGTGGACTACCGGAGCAGCTGCTGGCCAGTGTAACGGAAATGGGGAGGAATGCTGCTACTGGTAGTAGTGAGGGAGGAATGAGTTATAGTGGAAAGAGCGTTTCTATATATGACAGAAATTACATCTCCGATTGGTAGAGGTTTTTTCACATCGGAAAGGAACGTTGAGCCACGTTGAGTGTCTTGAGCCACCTCTGCTCAGCCTCGTTGTTCCACTTGACCATGGCATAGCCCGGAGTGTTGGCGGGAATCTCACCCTAAAGATGGTACATGGCAGAATAGGTTGAAGATGGCACATGACAAGGAAGGTTGTCGGCGACGATGGAATTACGTTCTTAATCTGATTCTGCTTCTCAAGCCACCAAGACCACATCCAGTTGGGATTACGATGGCGCGGTATCTGAAGGTCGACCATGCAAGATACAAAGTAGGTCAACATGAGACGTGATCTCATCGAGCCTTCTAGTACCCCGTATTGACAGGCAGCAGCATACTCAGCAATCCAGAGGACCGCGAGCGATCCAAAAAGGTAACGTGTGAAGTAGTTGCCGTGGAGCAGACGTCTGCCTCCCATTACAAGCTCAACACTAATAACGCTGCAATCACACACTTCCCCAACCGTCGCAGCGGCAGCCTCGAGATTCTGGGACAGGGAATAACACAACAACGCAGCTCTACTGTAATAGCAGTACCGCTAGTAACACGTCGTTAATAGCGATGATGACCCAACGTTCCTTTTTTTCTGAAGTAGTTCGTCGACTCGTAGCTGGCCAATTGCTGCTCGGGTACGCTACTATTGACTTAACTTTACTCTGAGCTAACGCAATATGCCGCCTTAAATAGGGCTGAACCGGTAGTTGTTCCTGATGCTCTTTTGAGTGTTCGGTTGAATGATCCCGGATAGCGGTCCTCTCTGGCCTCATTCTATTGAAGGTTTCTCGAATATGTCCTCGTAACCTCTTGCACCTGATGTCACTATCGACCCGTAGGCGTTGAACATACCGATTTGAAATCACTCTGAGCTAGCAGTACTGGCAGCCGTCTCGAGTGGGAAAAGAGGACCAGCGGTCGTTCCAAACATCCGTCCGCCGTTTAAGGAGAAAAGTGGGAGGCTATGGGCGATGATAGTCCTTGACGGGAGCTGGTCCGGACTGCGATCGATTCGGAAAGTGTGACACCCTTGTTACCCACTAGGAGATGAATATTGAACCAAGCGTGTTGCTGTTAGTTGTGAATACGATAGATGGCAAATTCAGGGAGGCTTCCCTCTCGACAGAAGGTTTACGTCTATTACGGCTCGGCTAGCGGTCGAGCGGAGGAGGCTGCATTCGACCTGTGGCGAGAGCTAAAGGCCTGTAAGTACCACACGGTCCAATTCAGCGGCCCTCAGGCGTTGGACGCTGCCCCTTTCGAGGAGGTTTTCGATGGAAAGGAGAAGAAGACGGTAGTGCTGTGAGGAGGGCCCCGAGTCGTTGTCACGGCCCATTGGTTAGGTGATCTTTATAGTGTCGACTACCGGGCAGGGCGACTGTCCAGAGAACATGGCGATGTTTTGGAGGAAGCTGAAAGGGCTTGTGGCGCGAGGGGGCGTGGATGGTGCCCGGCACAAGCCGGACTGTGCTGTCTTTGGCCTCGGTGATAGCAAGTAGTACGGGGTAATGGCTAGTGGAAGATGGGAAGGAAAATGAACTCGTTTGAGGCTTCCACTAGGGTTGACTCGGCCATTAGGGAAGTCTCGAGAGGAAGGACTCGCGGACTAATGCTTGAGGTGTTGCGAGAGGGATTACGCATCCCCGAGGGGCAGCCAACTTAGCAAAAACGGCGTCCTCACCCAGCTTTGCCCAGCCGCCCTGCGCACTGATCCAACGGCGGTGATGGCGTGTATTGTTATCACATCACCTAGGGGAAGGGGACGATTGGTTATGAATGCCAGGCAAAGGAATGAGCCACTATAATCATCAATACGACGACTAAGTCATGAGTTAGTGTACCTCGCAACGCTCGGTGCGTATAGGATGTGAGGAAGGTGTGGTATTACCATTTAATTATTTGCGCACTTCGGCTGGAGACAAGGAGGGGCGGCTGCCCTCTCTCGAGTGCTGCTTACCGTAATGAATCGTCTCCGCAGGTACAAGTACTACAATGTGGTCTCCCGAAGGCTGTACGGCATGCTGAAGCATCTTGGCTGTAGTATGATACATCGCCTGGGATGCGGGGATGATCAGCACGACTTCGGCTATGAGCAGGAATTCGACCCGTGGGTGGGCGAGCTATTGGGAGGTACCACCCTTCGCCCGGTCGTCTGACGAAACTCCTCCTCCCTCAGTCGACCCCACCAGCGCATCACGCAAGCGACAGCCTTTGGAGAAGACCCTGTACAAGGTGCGGGCCTGCAGCGGAAGTACTGTCGGGCAACAGGACGACCAGCGTCATAGCCACGCTACTGTCTTATGGCGGAAGTGCCTCACCCCCTCCCGGGCGGAGAAGGAGGCGATCCATCTTATGCGTTTTTTCATGCCGGCTGGAGCTGGGTGGGACTACAAGCCAGGCGACGTGTGCAAGGTTTGGCCGGTAGTCGACGCGAGCGTCGTGAAGGCCTTCGTTGAGGGCACTCTGGGCCGTCACTTGACCGACGTTGTGGTGGTGGAGCCCCGGTTCGCGTCGAGGGACCTGGGCCGGAGGATGCCCTGCGGTCAAGCTATTCAGTTGGGGGAGCTCTTCTCGAAGTATCTTGACATCACCGCCATCCCCGGGAGGTATTTCTTCTCTGTTATGGGGGAGCTGGCAGACGAAGCGTTGAGGCAATGCAAGGATAGCAAGATTTATGAGGAAATGGAGCTCCTCCGTGATAAGCTGGTAGAATTCGGTTCACGTACTCCCGATGGGAAGAACAAGCGGTACGAGTACTGCGAGGCCGAGCAGATGTCCTACGCTGACGTCCTTTGGGACTTCCGTCACGTCAGCGTCCCTTTGGAGAGGTTGTTGGAGCTCATCCCCCCGATAGCCCCTCGCAGCTACTCCCTGGCAAGCTGTCCGGATCTTCATGCCTTCTGGCGGGCGATGCCGATGGCTCGATCGAAGGCGGCACTAGAGGGCCTGGAGTTTGAACTGTGCGTTGGGAGGGTCACGCGGACTACTCCCCTACAGAGGGTGAAGGCTGGGCTGGCGAGTACGTATTTGACGCAGCTTGGAAAAGGAGACTGTGTGAGGGTCGAACTTGCGCGGGGTCAGACCCTCGAGAATAGTGGCGTGGACGATCCACGGACTCCGCTGTTCCTCATGGCGGCTGGCACCGGTGTAGCACCTATCAGGGCCCTCGTCCAAAAGCGTCTCCTCCAAATCTGGGAGGCTCAGGATCGTAATTCCTTCCTCGGTCGTATTGACGTCGTTCTCGGCCACCGGCACCCCGGGCAGGACTCCCTCTTTGCCGAGGAGTGGCGTGCAATCGTCGACGAAAACCCCGACCTCATCCGAGTGGTGGCAGCCTGGAGCCGACCAGACGAGCAAGCAGTGGTTGATCTCTCCAACTCCGACAGCACCGGAGGCTGCTGCTTCACTGACCTCGGCAAGGACGCCCTACCTGACCGTTTGATGGGCAGGAAGACCTGGATCCAAGACGTATTGAAGTGGGCCCTGGACCCGGCAGCAGTGCTGAGTGAGCGTAGCCGAACGAAGCTGATTCTAGGTGGGAAGAGCCATCCCATGCCAATGCAAGTGTGGCAGACCCTCTGTGAGCTATCCCCGGGCGGTGAGGTGGAGCTGAACAGAGTGAAGAAGGAAGGCCGTTACTTTACAGACACCTGGGCATGAGCCACTTGTACATACTACGATCATCATCCTCATCATCATTGTTGCATTCGGTATACTATTGCTGCAGTTCCTCCTCCGTAGTTTCTGACACCTCTAGCTGTTCTTTCGTTGTCACAGTCTCCAAGGGTGCGGCAGTTTTTCTCACTATGCCGTACGGCATCACGATCAAGCAGTTCGTAGTGAGTACGTCGATGGCCTTCAGCAGCCTCCTGATGGGTAGCACCTCCCAAGGCCCCTGCCCCTCCTACCCTCCTCTCAGGTTCGATAGTGGTCCACGCTATCATGCAACCATCCCTGCAGCAACCAGACTTCACTGACGAGGTCGAAGCACGGCAACGGGCTATCAGACGAGTAGGGGAATTTTTCCTATTCACTGTGGTCGTTGTGCGCCAAGCTGTGACGTCGGGTGCTGCAGGTACAAGAGGAAGAGCTAATACGGAATACAGGCAGCCCCTCGAGCCCACCATAGTCCTCCGCATAGAAATAGACCATCACCATTGCTCCGTTGCAGCAGCCATGACGTTTCTGGAGCACCAGGGTGTTGGTTCAGTGATGAGAGGCGATAAGGAGGTCTCAGTTGTTGTTGCGTCACCCATGTCATCAGCGCAAGATGTGTTTTCGGAAGACCCCCATTACCCCTCAGCGGGCAGCTTCCCCACGACCCAGGGCTCGGCTGGGAGCAAGTACAGCAGGAAGGACTATTGGGACCTGGACCAGATCCTGCAGGTGGGCTGAGGGCAGCCTGCTGCTCGCCTTCGGTGATTGATCTCAGGATGAGCAGCTCATCGACACCCGACTGGTCGACACAGCGTACGGGTTGGGATGGATGAACAGTCAGGCTGCTGAGGTGGAGTCCTATCAGAGGAGGAGGGAAGACGAGGACGCGGACGGGGAGGATGAGAATATGGTAACGCTACTGCATGGCGATGATATTGTGATGAGCGCCAGCTTCTAAGGCTCGTGACGGGCGTTGGCCATGACGGGTGCGGTCGGCAATGCATTCGGTCCAAAAATCGACGATGGTCGATGGCGAGACTTCTGTCTCCCTTGTGTCAGAGTCAGGCCGAGAACAGACCAGCGGGTGGTCAGTCGGGCGACGAAGGGAGTGCGAATCACGTGAGGCGGCTTCGCCCCTTCGAGGGTCTCCTCGAGGATGCCCCTGCAGTTACCAGCTGACTGCAAGCTCTCTCTTCCGCTGTGGATTGCTGAGGGCCTCTACTTGCGCCGCTTCGTGGAGGTAAGCCCTGCCTCATCTGTGAGGTGGTGGAAGCCCCCGCCGTCAGATCGAAGAGGTGCCTTCCATATTCAACGCCAACATGCAGGGCCTGATGACACTCGAGGCGACGTAAGGCGGCCTCCTGGCTGTGCTGCAGGCGATGCTGTCCTCGTGGTTAGGGTTATGCGACTGGATCAGAAGAGCTTCTATTACTTCGAAATTGGCATGCGGCTGGCGGCTCTTCTCGGGGTAGGTAGCAGGTTGGGTAATCTACTCCCTCACTGGCTCCTTCTCATCCACCGGTGCGAGGATGAACGATCGACTAGAGCTTTTTTGAAGGCCAAAGGTCTTTTTGCCGTCGAGTGGTCGCTCATACTTTCTTCATTCATCTCTCCTTCATGATGTCATCACCGTCAGTTACACACCCTCATGGAGAGGCTGTTGAAGGGGATGTTCGAACGATCCAGGAATATCTTCGACGTAGCCCAGACCCAGATCGTCGGTGCTGATCAGGAGAAGAGGATGCAGGTGGGTCGCTGTCCCCACCGGTACGGCCCCTCCTACCCCTCCTTAGGTGCTCATGGACTTTATGACCAGGAGCGAGCGTGAGAGTAGGCCGCCGCCGCCCATCGTCATCAGCCTACTGGCTTCCCTCCCTCAGTATTCCAACAAGGGGTGATGGTTGCTGGTGAATACGACCTCTTCCGCAGCGGGTGGGTTGGGTGCTCCTGTCTCCCCTCCCCCGACCACCTCTACTGCAGGCAGCTCTCCCGAGTGCGTCAGTCGGCCGTCCACATCGCCCCCCGGCGAGACTAGGCATGTTAGATTTCACTGTATAACCGCAGTGTTGTGTTAAGGTCGTCAATCCTCGCCTCTCGCCCCCAGAGACTCTTCACGATTATTTTGCATGTCCCTGTTCCGAGCAAAGGACTGGTGGTCTTGGCGTATCACTACTACTGATGGTAAAAGCGCATCTTCCTCCTTTTGGGCCGTCTACCGGCTCCGATTAGGGACGCCTGATGAGATAGATGGTACGGCCGGCGCTGTAGCAGTCGCCAATATCGACAACGACCCCGCAGGGAAGGTGAGCCTGCCACCGTCACGCGCCACGAAATTACGCTGCCGACCAGATGAAGGTGGTAGTCGGCAGCCTATCGGGTGTCCTGCGTATCTTCCTACCGAAGGGTGGACCCAGCGGCGGCAGTACCGTCGAGGACCTCATCGTCGAGAGGAACCTCCAATGGCCGATACTACAGCTACTCCCGGGCAGGTCATCACCGACATCATCGTCGGCAGCGGCGATGATGAGTATCTTAGGTTCATCAGTGGAAGTAGCGAGCTCTTCCTCGCTGTCCTTCATCCTTATTCCCTTGCAGTGTAGTCCCTTGTGTACCACTCCTTCCCTACATCACCCTCCACAGGTACGCTGTCTCAGCTGTGAAGTCAGGAGGGGTGGCGGCCTACTACGACATCCAGCAGGTTGTCCGTCTTCGGGGCCCTCCTGAAGGACCCTCCCTCTCTTCAGGTCGCCGCGCATAAGTTCGCCAGGCCGGCGTATAATATGACCAGCGGTGCCTTCGGTGGGGATCGAACCTCTGCGGGGTCTGAGGCTATTTGTGTAGCCAGTTGAGCCGAAGGGGTATCCCTGCTAGCCTGCTGCGAAGACCTCAGGTTCAATCTCTGGACGGAGTACTGCAGTTCTACCTCAACGGAAGCTTTGCCTTCCACCGGCTTCTCCCTCAGTCCTCTTTCATCATACCAGGGCCCCTACTGTATGCTGCCCCCTGCTTCGCTCCGCTAACAATTTCTCAGGTACCTGCCTACCTCAGACCGGCTCATCACTGCAAACTCTGAGATGGTCTTGGAGTGCTATCGGTAAGGCTGTGAGCGCCGCTCCTTGCCTGCCGTTGTCGCCGTCCAGGTACTCCGCCCTGGCCTCGGCCGGTGATAATGTGGATGTTGACCCCACACTGGTAGGGTACCCTCCTCCTCCCGTTCGGGTTGGGTTGCTCAAGTTCCTCTCATAACTCATGACGCAACTCGCGACCAACAGAGGCTCACTATGGTGTGGTAGTGGAAATAGATAATGAAGATCCTATCCGATACACAGTCTGTCCCACCGAAAACTTCTCAGTCTTGCTACAAATCAACTACTTCGCTTGCCCAACCACTGTCGAATAGGGTAGGCGATACAGGGTGTTATCGTCAGATGACCGGCAAGAGGCTGACGACAGATTGGACGGCCAACCTGGGGGACCACATCACCTGGCTTGGCGCGGCACGGTCGCCAGCGGTCACGATGGAGGAGGCACTCCCAGGCGTATCTTAGGTTCACCCAAGGAACGAACGAGGATGTTGTAGCCCTCGGAGACCAGACCCTCTTCGTGGTGGATGATAAGGTCGTCTTCCTCGACTCTAGCACGGCATCCGACCACCCCCTCAGGGCCGAGTGAAGTCGCAGCGACGGTTGGAGTACCCCTGCACCAGCGCCTATGTCTGCCCCCACCTCCAACCCACTGGTGAGAGGCCCCCTCCCAAAGGCGAGGACTGTCTTCTCAGTAGGCAAGGATGATGGCGTCCATCAGCTCCTCATCGGCACCCAGACGGGCCACATACTAGTGCTGAGGTCGGGCCATCTGTTGGTCTCGGTCGGAGCCATGGCCCTGTAGGGAGCGGGCCCTGGTCTGGTGCTGCTTGGTCGGCCCATCCCCCATCACAGCCATCACTGTGGCGGAGTTTGGCGACACCGTGGGGATGATATGTAACCCCATTGAGGGAGCCCTCCCGTCCCTGACCCCCCTCAGGTTCCCTGGACGACGCCGGCGTTCTTCGAGTGAGCCACCACCGACCTCGCCCTCAGTTCACACAACCAGTCAGGTCTCCTACCTCGGCACAGACCCACCCGTGGCGTCCACCATGATCAACACTGATTCACGCGACTTAGACTACGATCAGATGGTGGGGACCTCGCGTCAGCCGATGGTCCTCCGAGCTGCCCCTCAGGAAGCTGAGCATAGGCAGCTCCTGGATGCCATCAGGCGGCACCATCAGGAGGAGGAGAAGGCGGGGCAGCCTGCCGGAGAGCAACTCCCTCCGAGGGAGGTTGACGTGAAAGTTCACGTACCAACAACGATCGACCCGCCCACCAGTGTTGATGAGTTGGCCTTCCAACCTGACCAAGACGACCTGCAAGGCCTCTTTATGGTAGGGGATGGTCTGCCTTACCGCGGTGTGTAGTGGACGTCCTCAGCAGCACGACGGCCTCCCACAGCAGATCACAGTACAATTCGAGATCACCAATACAGAGGCTAGAGGTGCCCGCAGGCCGGCTGTTGATGGCCCTTGATAGCGGTGGTCAGGGCGAGCGGCAGGCGGGCTCACGCTGTCCGTACAGCCCCTCTCCGACGCGATCACGACGTTGATGCCGAAGATTATCAGTCTTCCTGATGTGGGGTTGGTTTCCGCGAGACTGGGCCCACCCCCGACCAGGTCCAACCAGGAGGGCCCCCCACTCGAGCCTCGCTGGCCTTCTACATCAGCGCCCACGTCCTCTGCAGCAGTCGGGATGTCGAACTAGTCCTCACCTACACCCTAGGAGGTGGAGGGGACGCCAGACCTGTCATCTCCTCGCTTCAACCTTAGATACTCTTCGATGTACCACCAGCAGCTTCGAGCTACCACTGTGCTTCGTGGCCCATCCAATACCCCCGACCAAAGAAGCCAAGTACCCTTCGACCCGGCCTCAGTCCCTCCGCACACCCCCTGATCAGCTTCAAAGTCGCCATCGGGGCCACCGCCATTCCTCCTACCCTGGGTTCGATCTTCCAGGACTTCCTCAAGGGGGCGTCGGTACGGCCACCTTCACTTCGCCCACCAGGACCCCCCTCAGGCTGCCGGCTCCCACAACGCGCCAGAGGGAAGTGTCCGCAACATTCTCTCCTTGCGACTGGCATGCGGGAAGGATGTCACCATTCTACAGTCGAAGACCAGCGGCAGATTTTGCGTCCAATCGACGGAGTTCGGTCCCCTGTGGGTTGGCCTTGCTGAGCTGGAGAGACGCTGCAAGGACTACTTCGTCGAGGGAGACTTCCAGCTCACCTATCTGGTGGGCACCACCATTTTATGCTACTTTCACGACCGCAACGCATCAGGATTCCCTACCGTTGCAGGACTACTTCGCCCTCGTGGATGATCATTTTTCTATCCGCCATCACCTCCAGGTTGGCACTCGTCCGGTCGGGGGCGGGCAGGTGCCCTCCCTGTAGGGCCTCCGGTTGGAAGTTGGTAAGAAGTCCCTTCAGTACAGAGACAACCAAAAGCAGCTCCTGACAAGGTTGAGGGACAAACAACCGACAGATCTCAATGGGATGGACGAATTACTAGAAGTCTAAGATGCCGCACCTAGGGATCGAACCTGCGACCTCCAGCCAGGTCACATATGGAGGCCTTATTGAGGTCCTCGATGAGATTGTGGATGCTCGCGCTGCACTGCGTGTTCTGAGTGGCGACCTGGCCGCCGCTACTGAGCTGATGATCGGCCTTATGAAGTGGAGGTCCGCTGAGGGTCGGTGTGTTCTCCCCTCCGGTCGAGGTTGAGCAGGTTCGATATGGGAGAGGAAGATACCCAACACCTCCGCCGAGTCCTGTCGTCCACAGCTTTGCTATCGGCCTCCGATTCCCCGACCACGGACTTCGATCTGTCCAACGAGGTGCCGTCCACCGGAGGGACCTATTCCGAGTTGTCCCACCTTAGACCGAAGATACGCATCTGATGAGCCCCACTCAGGGCTGGCACGAGAGGACGGAATGCGCCGTCGGGCAGGTGGATATCTTCCATCTTGCCCATGCCCAGGACGACCGTCCGTGGTAGTTACTGAAGACGGCAGCCTTCACCAAGTCGGGACGCGATGAGGCCTTCACGACTGGGCAGTGCCGCATCCCCGAGGACACAAGTGGGCATCAGCCGGGGTATGGGAGTGGAGGCTGCAAGTCAGGTCGCCTCAAGAAGCTCATCACCCGACTCATCGACCGCTTGGCTCACGGCGCCCGACCTACTCGAAAGGAATGACGATAACATGATGGCCTTGTTGTAATGGTTTCCCTCGGCCCTTGTCTTGGGTTGCATCCCGGCCGCCCGGCAGTCGCTGTAGCCCTCAGCCTGATGGACTACACAGATGATCGGATAGGGCACTTCTCAGTGGGGGACCTCGGCTTCCTCGACCCGTCAGTACCCCACACCAACGATATGATATCTTGGATAAAACACGTAGCCGCTACTACTACGACCACTGGTCATGATTATCGCTAGTTACGGTATGAGAACCCGGCAGGAGGCGACATAATTTTCCATAAGTCAGTCCCAATAGTAATCCCTTCAGAAGGGTGCCATCAGGTACCACCTATGCTGGGGCCATCCATGCGTTAGCGATCCTAGCGCAGCTGCAAGCCTCGACATGGAGTGGATGCGACGAGGTCCTCCGCTTCGCTCCGCTAATAATTTCGAGGAATTTTTTCTTTAGGTGTGCCAATTGGACCGCCATTCCGTCCGACGCCAGAGGCCCCGCGAGCTCCCGAGATGCCCTCGATCGGACCATACGAGCACATCATCGGGAAGCCGTTACAGGAGTGGAACCTCCTCGCCTAGGACAACGCCACCGACCTACCCAGGTACACCGTCCACCCGTACGATATAAACAGCCACAAACTGGGAGGGCCGATGTGCCTCTCGAAGGGCCTCGTCGTTGGAGCACCTCCAACCCAAGAGGCGGAGACTCCAGCGCACTTGTTACGAATGCTTGTGTTCATGAGCGAAGCATGGCGAAGTTGGAGGAGCCGTTCTCTGCTTTGATTGTATTCTTGTCTCGTTACCACATAGTGGGGGACTCCAACCAAACAACAGTGAGGGAACACTTCAATTAGAAAGTATATCCCGATATATCTGATCACCGACAACAAAGGCCTCATCGTACTTCTCCTCGTAGACATCAACGACCTTTAATATTTCCTGAATTATTGGACAGTCGTAGACGCGCGAGAGGCGGCACCCGAACCTCATCAACCTCCTTCGCTTCATCTTCCGTCGCCCCATCTGCACCAAGGCCCCTTTTACACAGCAGATATTCACGTTGAGCAATCAGCTTGAGAATCGGTAGTCGGTCTATCAGCCTCTTGGCCTGAAGCGCTGAGGAAATGCCACAAGCACGAGGTGGTCGGATTCACTTCATTGTTATAAACGTCGGCCACGTCTTTGCCTTCAAGTAGGGCGTCCTCGATGGCGCCAACGATCTGAGACGGTCTCGGGCGCTAACAAAGTGTCTCCACCGGCGAGGCTCACCCGGAGGAGGTCATCTCTGGAAGGCGCGCACGCTTCCGAACTCCACAGTTCGTGGGTGCCTTGCATTGCCTTCTTGAGCTTAGCCATATCTTGAGGTGTAGACCGAGTGTTTTGTTTCGGAATACCCTGAAAGAGGTCATCCGTCAGCGCCTCGCTGTTCTCTCCACGAGAATACAACGGATGACGGCACCGGTCGTCCCACTCACGCATTCTCTGTTGATAGCGGGCATTGGTGCGGCGACGCTGAGCCTCAAGTGTCGTATCTACAAGCGTAAACCCTTGCATTCGCAAGTTCGAACGTCCCCGACTTGTTCGAGCAGCTCCCTCCGTTCGTCGTCCCAGGCCTCGTTAGCTTCAGCCGACTTATCTACTTGGGACTCACAAAAGCGGGTGAATCTGCGGGACAATGTTGATGCCGGTCTCCCCGTCGATATACACTAATTTACTTGCCTGCACTCCAGATCTTCAACCGCTTCGCTCAGTTTCACTTCAACTGATTCAGTAAGTTCTGCGACGAACTGCATGGAGAAAATGTTTTACAGCATGGTCAGGAATGTGAGTAGGAGTCCCGACATTCTTTATCCTCTCTTGACTTTCTCCACGCGCATCCAGCAACTTCGCTTGGATCTCATCGCGTTCGGACATAACATCTGTGAGTTGCTCTTGTAGCAGGCAAACCTCAGAGGACTGAGTGCAGAAGCGGCGTGACTGCTTCGCTCTAAGGTGTTGCACGGAGATTTCGTTCAAGCTGTGCTGAGCTACGCGGAGGTGGTGCACCTCCCGCGAGTTGAAAAGCGAAGGTAGCGCCCACGAAAATGTCCTGCAGCTCGTTTGCGGTTGTTTCCATCTCCAACTTGTGGTTCGACTCTATCTCTTGCCGCAACACCTGACATACATCGTGCGAAGTATAACTGCAACCGCCGCCAGAAATACGATAAATTTTCAGCCCAGATAGCTCAGTTGGGAGAGCGCCAGACTGAAGATCTGGAGGTCCTCAGTTCGATCCTGGGTCTGGGCATTTTGCTTTCCATCTATCCATCTGATCTGACTTCAGAATGTTCACCTATTTTCTCAAAAAGGTAAGTATTTATGTGAGCACGGATGCTAATCGATCGCAAGAACGGTGACGCACGCCCGTCGAGAGGCGTCACAGGCTCGTCGACGAGCCAGTTCTCACCGAGATCTGCTCCTTATAGGTCTCTTCCAACCGTTTCGCGATTGTGTTCACCGCTGTATCGATCTTCCGATTCGAGGCATTCGCCTCCTCAAGCGATCCACCTTGAATTGACTTGGTGGACCACTCCACCCAGCGAGCGGATTCATGTAGAGCCGCCGTGGGAGATTCCTCACTGACCGATATCCTTGACGAGTTGAAGCAGTTGAGCTTTATGCGCGTCTACAGCATCAACATCCCGAATTCTGTCAAGGTGCTGCTGTAACACAGCTCGCTCTGCACAAGTTCTCGACGCCTCAACCAGCTCCACCTGCGAAGTCGTTGAGCACGTCGTCTGTCTTATCAATGCGAGCGCGTCGACGGCAGGCTGATCCAAGCCTACCTCCTTTTTGATGCGTGT
>JABANP010000761.1:0-18806 GCA_013115135.1 Perkinsus olseni | reverse complement strand
AGTCGTACAGTTGCGATGCCGACACTGCCAACCCATACAGTGGTCACTTGAAGTGACCACTATACGTTTTGGGCCAAACCTTGCCAAAACTTTTGGCACACACGAAGCGACCAAGTGACTCACTTCGCACACTTCAATCTCATGCAGGACCAGCTCGAGCATCATGATTCCCATAAAGCGGGGCTATTGGTGACAGATACTATTTCTACCACTCCGCGCTGCGCAAATCGCGCCGCACAAAATCTTCACCTATTTCCAGTGCACGAGAATCACATTTCCGGTCGCGAAACAGTCCGCCTACGGTCCCTCTTCGAAGAAGCGAGAGCCTACGAGCCAAAATAGTAGTGATGATTGCAGTTTGAGATAAAAAGAATGCCCTATTTCGAAGTCGCAATCGTCCTCTTTTCGGCCGCTCGCATCGAGGGGAGGTTGTTCAAGGTGAGAAGTCACAAGTTTCGCACGAAGAAATACGTTACTCATCCAACAGACCGTTCACCATCGTGCCGCGAGACCGAGGGCTAGACGCACTGGTGGGTAGTGTAGCACACACAGTCAGGGCTGAGGGTCGTCTGCCTGGCAAACCCTGTCGATATGTCGTAGCTGGCTTGGCGCAGATAGCCATATATTATTTGGACTCGTCGTTATTGTGGCAGGCGATGAGCGCCACATTAGGAGTCATTCGGACTGCGTCCTCGAGACCAGCGACTTCAAAGGATTCCGCACAAGCAAACTGGAGAGTATTATAGAGCCGGTGAGGGAGAGGAACTTCCTTTAAGGGAGCGGTCGAGATGAAAATTTGAACTCCTACAGTGCTCCGTGTAGTGGCAAGCTTCGGTCGCTGGCAAATTTGACAAGAAAAAGGGCAAGTATGTCATCGACTATGCTACTCTAAGGGAAACCATGTAGGTCTTCATCGAGCTACTCCTTGGGGATGAGTGTTTCACTGCGATAGATTGAACGGCAATGAGAGCAGCCATGAGCAAGACGATGCCGCCAACGCGTTTGAACTCGAAGATGATGAATGGGTGTTGGTGGAAGAGCAAAGCAAACGGGTCCATCTCCAGTGGTTCCCCAGTCCTGGAAGCCTCCCGATAGCGGGAGTACTGAATAGGATCGGCGGTGGCGAGTCGTGTGAAGAGGCCGTAATCCAGTGGGGAAAGATGGTTCTCAAGGAGCTGGAAACAACAGGAATAACATTAACAGAGATACCTGACATCAAAGTCATAAACAAGCTCATGTGCGAGCATCCTGAGACCTTCGCTCCGCTAGTCATAGCCTGGATTGTACGGAGGGAGTTCGAGGAAGCAATGGTATATGATGAGGAAGAAATTCATCCCTGGCAAATTTGGACCTATCTGAAAGGTGTAAGGACTAGTTTCGCGCACGTGGGCTCGGTTGTGATGATGATAATGTCATTGCAGAATGATCGATAGTAGTACGACGATATTAGTAATACTAATTTAGTATCATCATTGCAACCCTCTTGCGTCACTCAGATACCAGGATACGTCACAGGCTCAGCCTATTGGAGCTATAGATCAGCTTGTGCTGTTATTGGCTCGATTGAATTTGAGTCGAACGAGCCCATAAAGTAAGCAAGTAACAGAGTGTCTCTGGCAGCCACGCAGCTTGGGAAAATGGCTTTCTCTCAGTATTCCCCTCAAACGAGAAAGCATTGATTTTGTGAGGGATGAAGTGGCCGCAGCTACAGCAGGGGAACTCTCTAAGTTCAAGAATAAGGACAAGACTTTGACGGAAGCTGGAGCATCTTGGGTGTCACCTCATAAGCTTTCCAAAGCTCTTGATATAGCGAGAGAATGGAAGCTGAAATAGAACAATTATTGGCTCGAGCTGAGGCGCTCGGCTGCTAATCTTAAGCATGTCAGCATGAAGTATTTGAGACAGATGTAGATGTGACTCACATCATGCGAGCGATAATCCGGAAAATCGCAACTATCATTGTTGAGCTTCAGTGAGGTAACACATAGCTTCCACACTGTATAGACGACATTGCGCCCGCCATAGAACGGGTTTGAAAGAAATTCTTTCAAGACGTTATGTTACAACGCCTTTAATTCTTTCAAAGAATCGGAAACGTTGTAATATAAGTTCTTACGGTAATAACATACAGTACACGGCCATAATATAATGGTTATATCACGACTGTGGCCCACAGTCTGTGGGCCACAGTGTGGCGAAAGGAGGGTGACACACTGTGTTCTGTCTTCCATTGGGAGACTTTGGAAGGTATGTCAGATATAAGACGCCGGCGATTGTTGCGAGGAATTCAGTTTCAATCAAGAATCTTCGATCTTTGTTGAATATTTTAAATGTAAAGGTGTAAATTTACAGTATAACGACATCTGAGCTTCAGATTCTGAGGGTTACGCGCCACTCCCGACGATGACCATGACCATGCTGGCGCTCCAGTAGCTGGAAACGATGCTCCTACGCGAAAGGCTCGTCGTAGATAACGTAGCGAGCATCGCCAGGAGCAGGACCCCCGTAACGACTCAGATTCCCCAGATTGCAGATTCCGACTCGGAATCTCTAAGGTGATTTTCCTTGTGTTCAAGACACTCCTATGAGAAATGCCTCGGACTCGGGATAGTAGCCTAACTCGTTGAGCCAACTCCTGGCAGGAGTCTCCTGCGATGCAACGCTTGTGTGAAACTCGGAGGTTCAAACTCCGCATCAGAATTTCTGATTCAGAAACTCGCGATCCATCAGTGATGGACCATCACTAAGCTAGTCAAGTCCCGAATCAGCCCAACATCGGAATCAACACCATCTTGTTGCACGACTCCGTGTAATACAATGAAATTTTGGAGAGCAACGCAATGGCCTGGGCCCCCCAGGCTGGGGGGCTAGGATGGGGAGGACGGCTCATTCCTATTCCATCCCGAGCTCGAGATCCTTTTACTCTCGAGAGCTAAACGGGTTACTCTCGGGCTAGCAACCGAAGCTGAAAACATGGTTCCGGTAACGAAGGGTCCCTTGATGAGCTGGTTCGAAGGAGATGCTCAGGTGCTACTAGACAGCTCGCGGCATTGCCGACGGCAGCACCTTCAGGACTACTCTCACGAGGCTGTTGCCGAACTCAGGTGCGATAACTCGGGTCACATTGAGGGTTCGCTCTCCCATTTACGTAAGATTTACAACTCGCTCGTCAGCGTGTTTGCGAATGATATCTCCCAAAGCAAGCAGCTCGTGAGGCAGGCCATAGGAGCCTTGCCAAACCTAGGTAAGCGGGATGAGGTTCGTAAGTTACGAGATCTTCCGCGCAAGCACGGTGTTTGCCGCGACTGAAAGGGAGTGAGCAGCTTGGCCGAGTAGAGACGACGATGCGATAGAGGGCCCTGGCCGACGGGGTCACCTACCGGGCTCGACAGGAGGGCACGGCCGACGTGTCCTCCGGCGGCAAGCGCTCATCAAATGATCAGGGGCGCAGCAGGGACCTTATCCCTGGGATCATGCCCGAGCAACCCAGGCGCAGAGCTGCCGAAGTCTGAGAAAAGATGAAGATGATGGCGATGACGATGCTGATTTAGGCCAATTACAGTCTGTACAGAGGAATATCGACGAGATGAAGGCGAAGCACAAGGCCCATGGCTAGACGAATTCCGCCAGGCGAAGTCGAAGGAAGACAGAGACAAGGTCTCGG
Source organism: Perkinsus olseni (assembly GCA_013115135.1). NCBI lineage: Eukaryota > Perkinsozoa > Perkinsida > Perkinsidae > Perkinsus > Perkinsus olseni. Next base: position 15,142 of record JABANP010000761.1, on the reverse strand, counting down.
CCTTAACAAAATTTCCGCGCGGATTCCTCACCTTTTCGGGGAAGTTAGATCGTTGCTTGACTCATGCCCCCGCCCGATCTCGCCTAGAAGTTGGCGAGAGCAGATTCGGGCATGTTGGCGTTCTCGCGAATCTTGTCGCGATTCGCACAAGCTCAGCAAAGTTGGCAAAGGAGGCAGGTCACGCCAACCAGCCGCGAAGCGATGTATGCCGCATGTTCATTCTCATTGTCATGCAATGAGTGTCTCCGTTGAAATGCTTCTGTCGAGCTTCGACAGTTGTGTCATGTGTATATCGAGGGCCATAGCGCACGCGGTTGGATTTTTTTCGAACGTCTTCGCTGAGTCTTCCAGCCTGGGAGAATGAGGCGTCGGAGGGTGGCTGAACTTCAGCCGCTGAAGGAGTCCTTCAGAAGGACTCGAGGATCTGTTGCGAGTCTCACTAAGGGATATTAGCATGTAACACCGGTGTCACTGTGTGGCGAATATTGAAATTACCTTCACTCTTATCGAATTCAATTCACGTTTTAAGGTGCATTGTCCGTGCTGTATTGCCGTCGGGACGGACGGGCTGGAGTCGAGAGACTTCCCGGCCTGCCAACGAGTCCAAATTGGACCGTCCAATAGGTCTCTTCTGCCCTGAAACAGACGCATCAGAACATCGAGTAGCATGGTTGGAACACCTTCACCAACGAGATGTTCGTGCAGTTCAATGATGAGGCCGTAGGGTTGGCTGTTTTCGCTGCTGACGAATGCATTCGCCGATGGGACGAGGTGGAAATACTCTCCATTGACTCTTCCTTCTTCATCATACAGCATGGATTCGCCCAGACTTTAGCTGTTACTGGTGCTATCGGTAACTAGTTTATCCAACCGGCATATGCTTTGCTTTCCGGCAAGTCCGAGACTACCTATCGTTTGGCGTTACGTGAGCTGGGGCGGGCCTTGAACTTCACGGCCCGTGTCTACCATGCAAGCACTACGCATGTACGAAAACCGAGAAGAGGACATCTTATGAGTGGTTTCGCGGAATTCTGTATGAAGAAGACGACGAAGATGCAAGCCCAAGGCAGCAATGGCCGGATTCATCTCAAGAGCTGACAGCGGCTGACAGTCAGCCTGCGGATGAGCGAGTGGCTAGCTGGGTGACCTACCGGCATCGTGCCCAGACTGGGCTGCGGCGACTGGGGAGCGCCACCGTACCATTAATGCCGCCGAGTCCTTGCACTCTGCCCCGAGACCATTGATTGGCACGCACCGTTCCAACATCTCGATATTTTAAAAATATCGTGATGCATCTTCAGCTTGCTCAAAAATATTATTTTTGAGCAAGCTGAAGATGCATCATGAAAACGAGCTACGGGCTATTAGACTACGCTCACATCACATTCCCAGCTCTAGGCGAAGCCAGAGAGAGGCTGTACAAATGCCTATTGCAATGCCGGTATGCAGATGGCAAGTAGGGCGGGTCAACACTCTCCCCAGGGCCTGGGGCCCAGGCTGCGCAGTGATGGGGATGCGAGCATGGCTGCCGAGTTACTTGTTGCACTCTATTTGTTTGCGAGACTTCGAATTTATCACTCAATTGATACGATGTCCGATCATCGGACTCCAAAGTAGCATCATGACGATGTTTTTTTCTGCGCTACTACAAGCGTCGCCGAGTGACAGCGCTCAACCCGGCCATCCATCGTCCCATAGCCATAGGACTTTATTTCGATGCCCCATTTACTGCCTTCTGCGCAATGGGTATGGCAAAGCGCACGGGACCTAAGAAACGAGGTATCACGATACTGTACATCACGCAGGCTCTTCACAGGCTATGAGTCATAGCGATCCAGCGGAGAAAGAAAATGAAAACCCCTAAAGCTCTCGCGAAAGCTCATGACGTGAACTTCGCGATCACCGGATACGGCAACAGCGAGTCACCAAAACTAGCAAAGTCAATGAAAACCCGGTTCGAATGAGTGGATGACACTGTCATCAACTTGATGACATCAAGACAGGAACAGAGATAACGAAGACTTTCGAGGAGAACTCCTAACCCTTTCAATCATTCAGCAGCTGAATTTCAGCTGACGCGTTCACGTGTCGAAGATGGACGGTTTCAACAGAGAAGGTGGCGCCTGTTTTCCCGAATGCTGTCTTAGAACGAATACCGCCAGCAAAAAAACGGACGGCACTCTCAGCGAAGCAAGCTTAGGAGCTTTTTCTGGCCTAACACGCGTAAAGAGGCTCTTTACGACAACGGCGAAGCTCTGCCAAGTTTGGTGAATTTCTGTTGAAATTCTCCAAAGTAGCAGCTCATTCCAGTCAGTTTGACGCGAAACAGTCGAATCTCGCCGAACGAGTACGAACATTTGTTGTTTTGCATACCCAGCGCAGGGAACACGAAGCCCAACCTTGCCAAATTGCGAGTCAAAAAAGGCGTGCGGACGAGCGGGCTAGCGCAGCTCAAATTTTGAACTGGAACAAAATTGCAACAGTTACTGTTCAAAGTCTGCCGAGGCGCTATTCCCGTGAGAGTCCCTCACGGGAAAACACCAGCTCACTGAGAGGGGGCTATACCACATTTCGCCGAGCAAAAGAGGTCTTCTGATTTTCGAACCACTATCGAGAATCTCGACTCGAAATTCAAATCAAGTCCTTATGATTGTGATTTTTCAATCCGGAGTAGGAAATGTCAATGACCCAACGCCTATTAATAATCGTGTGTTTTTATCTTTGAGTTAAGAATTTGGATCTCCCCTTACCTCAGTATCCACATACCACCCCTGTTGGACTGAGATTGTTGCAAGTTGCATCATGCAGCTTTGGTCGAAGACTCTTATTAAGAGTCTCTTAAGCAATAGAAGGCTATACGCTCGTTACCCGTAGAGATCGCATCGCCTGCGATATGGGAATTTTGGTTTGGGCTGAAACCACTCTTAGTGCTACGGAGATAGACACTATAGACCAATATTTGTGTCCACCGGACTTCACGGAGAGTGAAACCATGCCTAAGCAAACATCACATCCATGGAGTCTCCGGAATGCCCCGTGCTTCTCCTTGATTCACAACTCAACCACATAATAGTCAACTTCAAGAGCTTTGCCGGCCTGACTTGCGATAAAATATTCATCTTGAAAAAAGTGAATGATCTCTTAAATGATTCGTGAAGAATAATAATTGATAATAACTCGGCGCTGAATATAACAGTCGCCAACGATTCTGGGCGAGCCAGGGTGGCCCGCCCTCACGCGGGCAACACGGTGAAAGTATAACCATGGAATTGTATAGTGAAGGTATTGGTCTTCTGGTCGTAGGGGATGCTTTTCCATTCACTTTCATTGAGACGAAAGTGCCAGACGAAGGCTACCCAATTGTCCAGGTCTGTGTTGAATTGCAGCTCTGACTTATCAGGGTTGGGAGCGTAATACATATCACCCGAGGACCATAACCTTTCGAAGTGGGTGGGAGTAATGAACACTGAAATATTAACCGCGTTATACGGTTTGAATTGCCAAGCACTCAGGAAGACACTATTCAAGGTATAGTACTGCTGACTGGGAGGGAAGGCGAAGCTGGCCACCATAAGTAGAAAGACGAGCATGAACAGCGTGGGATGGGACATGAGGAGATGATACAACTTCAATGCATACGGCAAAGAGCAACTTGTGCTACGTAAGCTTATGAGATCTTGCCCTTATGTATCGGCCCAGGCGGATCGCGAGTCTTTCTCTACGCTAGGACGGTGTCTCGATAATCTCGCCGGATGTCACGATTTCGCGCGTGCTGAGTCTCGAGAGGGCGCAGCGTCAGGTTGAGGTGGGCATATGCAGAGTTGGACCTCGGAGGTTTTGATTTGCTTAGATACTGGCCGAGAAGGCCGGGTAGTCGAGAAGCTTTATCTATCCTGGGCTCTCGATGGAAAGTTGATTCAGCCCGGGGGTCTCGGACCGTGACGGCCCGGCCGTCAATGTCTACAAGATTTCCCACTGAGTAATTCTCAGTGTCCCGGCCTTTCCCTGTCACGGGAATTAAATCGACTGAAATCGCCCAAACCATTGGGTGGACGTTTCCCATACCGGAGTATCTGAACCGATATAGTGCGTATCGAGCATGCCCGCTTGTGTACTAGAGAGGCGCTTCCATGCGACCGGCATGTATGATATCATACCATATCATTGATATGCGTCACCCATATAATCGTGCTAGCGCAAGGAAAGACGCACTCTCAGCGTGCAACGCTGAGGCCTGTCCCGATTCGCTTCAGCAGGAATTAATCGCTTGCTATTTGCCGTATGCGTCCAAGCTGCATCTTCTCACCCTTCTACCCCGCTCATAGTTGCCTTCCTACATGGTAACCTTGTTTCGACATTAAGTTAATATCGTGTTAATGCCATTAACGATCACGCTCATGTCACTGAAGAGAATTCCAGGGCGGGTCAGTCAATGTTGCAGTTTGTGAGCCGTCCTGTTGTCGTGTAACCCTGCTCTGACGAATCTGAGATTAATTTCATGATTTCTATGGAGAGTTGGAGGGACTTCGTCAGGCACTTCCGCCTCGACGTCAGTGAATGGGAGAACATCCCTTACGACCGCCAGAACAATACCTCACAATTTTCATAATGTTGACATAATCAACAGCATGCCCCATGCAGTTCTGCTTTTTGGAAGCTTCTCAAGCCGGCTCAGCTGATTCGAGATCGGAGATTTCCTGTGCCGGTGGACACATAGTTTGCCTTGGCGACATCTTTAAGTCGGTTTAGCTTAGTGGTAGAGCGTCAGTCTTGTAAACTGAAGGTCGGCGGTTCGATCCCGCCATCCGGCTTGTATTGTTGCTTGGCGGCATCGAGAGTTTTCCAGGGAAGTCAATTTCGTAGCCGTGCTGAGATCGAAAGTGTTCTGTTCACTGTCCGCACTGCAAAGGGTTCTGCGGAAGCAATAGACTTTCTGACACCTCTAGCTGTGAAAGGCATCACCTGCACAAGGAGCTTCTTCCTGTCTCTGGCTCCCCGGCTACGATGATTCTCAGGATTACAGGTTGACCCTTGCCATGGCACTGAGTGAAGCTACTTGTGGAAGATGTTGTTCGACACGATTCACATAGGGGTAGTGTTCTGTCGATGATGAGTCGAGATCACGCGAGGACGGCCATAGCGAGGATATAATCCTCATTTTGTGGCAGCTCGTAGAAGCTCTCGCAGCAAGTGCTGCAGTTTCTTTCTTCTGGACGGGTTTTTAGTGAACCCACCCTCCATTCTCAGAATCGATCCTTCGCTCGTCATTAAGTAGTGTAAAATGATTTCACTGCGTAGGTTAAAAGTTTACTGAAATTTCACAATAATTTGCGGAGCGAGCGAAGCGAGCGGAGCGTATATCACAGTTCACGGTCACTCGTGTGCGGCGTGCGTCCGTACGTCCGTCCGTGGGTGCGTGCGTGACCACAAATTTCTGCACAACTAGGCGGTGCTTGGCAGCGGGGTAACCCAACTGATCCAGTATAATTTCGTCCAGTGGTCATCTGTTCCAGTGTAAAGTCGACCACTACAATTTCATCCGGTGTCATTCCATCCATCTCATTTCACCCATCAAAATCGCCCATAAAATAAAATCTCGGCCCATCCAGTCAAAGAGTTCGCCTGAGTTGCCCTCAGAGGTCTACTCAAATACTCAGTCAAAAGTGTTGCCAACACTTGCCCCAACACTGTCTTGGGGTTGTGACTCACAACTTGTGAGTTGATCTATGGCATCCATTGGGCTGAACTCCATGAATATAGTTCGGGTTGCCTGTGGCCGATATTAACGACTCGTTGCAATCTAGTGATATAGTTAGGTGATACGGTGTTCTCGTACTTCTCTCTCTATCCCCTCAGAAGCATGCATATGTAAAGGGCTCAGCCCACTGGAATCATGAAGCTGATCATGCTGTCATCGATTCAATTCAGTTCTCTCATCCGGATTCAAACGAGCCGATAACGTGAGTTATCACATTCGGTCCGTCGTTTCATCTGATATCATCGAGTGGCTGCCGCTGGGCGTTGCTATGCGCATGCGAGTCTGCTTAGTAAGCCGAGCGTATATTCGATACTCGCTGCTGCTCGGTTCCGTAATGGAGGGTTACTGTAAGGTGGTCCTCTCATCCGGCCTGAGATTCACTTTCCGTTGTTGATCGGGAGATCAGGCTGCCATTCTGCAAGACCAACACATTGGCCACAACGTTTGGCTGCCAAACTTTGGCACGGTTTGGCAACCCACTCGAACCCAAGAGCGACACTCTCAACAAACATTCGACACCATACTTATTCATCGTCATCGTCATTTTCTCCGGAAGTTCCAGCGACCGTTGATCGACGGTTGCTACTGCAACTCCCATGCCTTGGCGATGCTATACTCTTGAGGAAGCTTCCGAAGTGATCGCCAGAATGTTCCGAGATTCATCAGGGACATGTCCTCCGCCTTGAATCTTTCAATTTTTCCTTTGGTAGCTGCAGCTACCTCAGACCTCACGAAATCGAGACTACTCCGCTCAAGCGGGATTCTGATCGGAAGGCGGTAGCTCGGCTCCTGTCACCGTATATCCCCATATAAGTGATTCACAGGCTGTACTGAATTTCAGTAACTGAAAGAATAACAGTGTATCCATATAAATTGATTTACTGGACTCTCTCGACTCGAGAGAGTCCCGAGGATGCCGATTCAGTTCCTCGAGAGGGATTCCCTCTGAGGGAATCAGGGTATTGCCATCCAACCTGCCGTCCTCGTGCTCGAGTCGCTGGAAATACATCTCATGGTGTCCACGATTTCGGCCTAGGAGCACGCAGCGCCTGCCTGGCAGGCATAAGTTATGCCGCATAACCAGGAGTAACACGCCCGGCGTATAGTCCTGCTGAGAACAGGCTATTGTCGAGGGGCGAGGGTGGGGATCACATTGTGCAGCGGCAACTCATAGAGCACACATTTGTACAAGGGTCTTCCGCTCACTTTCAACTCAATCAGATTCCAGTCGTATAGTTTCAATGCCGACACTGCCAACCCATACAGTGGTCACTTGAAGTGACCACTATACGGTTTGGCACTCACGGAGTGACGAAGTGCAGGACCAGCTCGAGCATCATGATTCTCATAAAGCGGGGCTATTGGGGAAAGATACTGTTTCTACCACTCCGCGCAAATCGCGCCGCACAAAATCTTCACCTATTTCCAGTGCACGAGAATCACATTCTGCTGCGAAACAGTCCGCCTACGGTCCCTCTTCGAAGAAGCGAGAGCCTATGAGCCAAAATAGTAGTGATGATTTCAGGTTGAGATGAAGGGAATGCCCTGTTTCGAAGTCGCAATCGTCCTCTTCTCGGCCGCTCAAATCGAGGGGAGGTTGTTCAAGGTGAGAAGTCACAAGTTTCGCACGAATAAATGCCTCACTCATTCAACAGGCCGTTCACCATCGTGCCGCGAGACCGAGGGCTAGACGCACTGGTGGGTGGTGTAGCACGCACAGTCAGAGCTGATGGTCGTGACGACCCGGTCGTCTGCCTGGCAAACCCTGTCGATATGTCGTACCTGGCTTGGCGCAGATAGCCATATATTGTTTGGACTCGTCGTTATTGTGACAGGCGATGAACGCCACATTAGAAGTCATTCGGACTGCGTCCTCGAGACCAGCGACTTCAAAGGATTCCGCACAAGCAAACTGGAGAGTATTATAGAGCCGGTGAGGGAAAGGAACTTCCTTTAAGGAAGCGGTCGAGATAAAAATTTGAACTCCTACAGTGCTTCGTGTAGTGGCAAGCTTCGGTCGCTGGCAGATTTGACAAGAAAAAGGGCAAGTATGTCATCGACTATGCTACTCTTGGAGAAACCATGTAGGTCTTCATCGAGCTACTCCTTGGAGATGAGTGTTTCACTGCGATAGATTGAAGGGCAATGAGAGCAGCCATGAGCAAGACGATGCCGCCAACGCGTTTGAACTCGAAGATGATGAATGGGTGTTGGTGGAAGAGCAAAGCAAAAGGGTCCATCTCCAGTGGTTCCCCAGTCCTGGAAGCCTCCCGATAGCGGGAGTACTGAATAGGATCGGCGGTGGCGAGTCGTGTGAAGAGGCCATAATCCAATGGGGAAAGATGGTTCTCAAGGAGCTGGAAACAACAGGAATAACATTAACAGAGATACCTGACATCAAAGTCATGAACAAGCTCATGTGCGACCATCCTGAGACCTTCGCTCCGCTAGTCATAGCCTGGATTGTACGGAGGGAGTTCGAGGAAGCAATGGTATATGATGAGGAAGAAATTCATCCCTGGCAAATTTGGACCTATCTGAAAGGTGTAAGGACTAGTTTCGCGCACGTGGGCTCGGTTGTGATGATGATAATGTCATTGCAGAATGATCGATAGTAGTACGACGATATTAGTAATACTAATTTAGTATCATCATTGCAACCCTCTTGCGTCACTCAGATACCAGGATACGTCACAGGCTCAGCCTATTGGAACTATAGATCAGCTTGTGCTGTTATTGGCTCGATTGAATTTGAGTCGAACGAGCAGATGAAGTAAGCAAGTAACAGAGTGTCTCTGGCAGCCACGCAGCTTGGGAAAATGGCTTTCTCTCAGTATTCCCCTCAAACGAGAAAGCATTGATTTTGTGAGGGATGAAGTGGCCGCAGCTACAGCAGGGGAACTCACTAAGTTCAAGAATAAGGACAAGACTTTGACGACGTTCGGAGCATCTTGGGTGTCACCTCATAAGCTTTCCAAAGCTCTTGATATAGCGAGAGAATGGAAGCTGAAATAGAACAATCATTGGCTCGAGCTGAGGCGCTCGGCTGCTAAGCTTGAGCATGTCAGCATGAAGTATTTGAGACAGATGTAGATGTGACTCACATCATGCGAGCGATAATCCGGAAAATCGCCTTCGATTCTTCAAAGAATCGGAAGCGTTGTGATATAACGTCTCACGGTAATATCATACAGTACACGGCCATAATATGATGGTTATATCACGACTGTGGGCCACAGTGTGGCAAAAAGAGGGTGACACACTGTGTTCTGTCTTCCATTGGGAGACTTTGGAAGGTATGTCAGGTATAAGACGCCGGCGATTGTTGCGAGGAATTCAGTTTCAATCAAGAATCTTCGATCTTTGCTGAATATTTTGAAAGTAAAGGTGTAAATTTACAGTACAACTGAGCTTCAGATTCTGAGGGTTACGCGCCACTCCCGACGATGACCATGACCATGCTGGCGCTCCAGTAGCTGGAAACGATGCTCCTACGCGAAAGGCTCGTCGTAGATAACGTAGCGAGCATCGCCAGGAGCAGGACCCCCGTAACGACTCAGATTCCCCAGATTGCAGATTCCGACTCGGAATCTCTAAGGTGATTTTCCTTGTGTTCAAGACACTCCTATGAGAAATGCCTCGGACTCGGGATAGTAGCCTAACTCGTTGAGCCAACTCTTGGCTGGAGTCTCCTGCGATGCAACGCTTGTGTGAAACTCGGAGGTTCAAACTCCGCATCAGTGAAACCTCTGAGTGTGGGGAGGGGGAGTGGGGCGTGCGAGCGCCGGAATCTGAGGCAAGCGCAGTTCCGTGAGAGAGCTCTCGGAACCGCCGAAACCCCGGCGATCACGGACTTGCAGGCCCATGAAAGCCGAGTATTCGACCAAGCACCTTGCCCTGGTAACGGTGCTAGACACGTCCAGCCCGCCCCATTCTTTGGATGGTGACGAGCAGGGTCGTTGGTTTCGCAATAAATATTTGTTTCCTTCCGAAGGAAATTAGGAAAAATTCCAATGGAAGAGAAGTCGAGGAAAAAAATTTAAAAAAGTGGAAAAAAACTGTTTTTTCGACTTTTTCAATGACTCTTTATCTGCTACTCGTCAGTGCATGCTAGTGACCGAAAAGATGTCCGAATCTATCAAGAACATCGTGCCTGTGGCCATGGAGCTGACTTGACTGACAATGCAGAGAAATGATGCGCTACGAATTGAACCTGGGACCTATAAGCTGACGATTATCTTGCAAGTTGCATGTAATGCGGTCGATCGACGATCGTACTACGGGTCGGAACTCACGGCTAAGCGGGAGGAGTTCTGTCACACGCTTCTAACCTGACTGGTTGAGTCGGGCAGCTCAAGCTGTCTCATCTTTGTTGGGAGTCCAACGGACAATAGTCGGTCGCGGATAAATAGAAGCTCGTATTACGAGTCTCGTGAGTTTAAGGTCGATATCGCCCGAATGATAAGATATTTGCACACACTTGCGAGTGACATAGATTCGATCCTGGTCGCCGACGAGTCGTCGGCGAGCCTTTCAGCCGATAGTAGTGAGGGCGATCTGCTTATCAGGCCCTCATCCAACAGTGGGCCGCTGTCTGTCGGAGCCTCTCTCCACTGGAGAGTCTAAAGCTTCAGCACGCGGTTGCGGTCATGCTGCAGGGGAAAGTCAAGAAGAGCAAGACTGCAAGAATTTCAAAAAAAAGAGCGCAGTCACTGAGTTACCGTGAATCAATCACAGCAACCAGAATCAGAGATGATCAGTCATCTGGCGGAATTGCCGAACTTGCCGGCAGGGTTATACACGAGAGTTGCGTGGCGGACCTTCGGTCCGCTGGCGCGACTTGAGAATAAATTTCCTATTTTTTTCCTTTATTTCCCATATTTTTCCTTTTTTCCTATTTATTTCAATTCGGGAAATGAAGTCGGACTTTCTTTCCGTGGACCAACGACCCTGGTGACGACCCCGTGCCCACCCACACTCTCGGTTTTGCAGGGTTCAGGGAGGGTGGCTTAAAACGAAAGAGAGACCTGGCGGCGCGACCTACGCGTCTCCGCAGGGACGCAGCCGTCTTCCTCCCGAATATGAATGAGTCAACTCAACTCGAGTAGCCGAAGGCAGAATCAGAGTCTGATCCTAGCGCTAGCTGTGCAGCTGGTGTCCCAATGCTGCACCATTGTGTCGAATGTCCGGGACATTATGTCCCCACACGGCCGGCTTCACCGACGGTATGTGACTCCGTCCATACCTCCAGAAGACTCGCGATCCATCAGTGATGGACCATCACTAAGCTAGTTCCGGTTCAGCCCCACATCGGGATCAACACCATCAGATGGTGACCATCTTGTTGCACGACTCCGTGTACAACAATGAAATGCAAAATTGGTCTAATCTATGCAAGCTTATCTAATCTATGCAAATCATACAAATCCAAGCCAACCCCTGAAATCTAAGCAATACTTGCTGATCTATGCAATAAACTGCGTCGCTTAAGCCACGCATCTAATGCCTAGATTAGGCGAGCGAGCGAAGCGAGCTCGCAAGAAGATAATCAAAGGGTTGTGTCTTTTGAATGTCATACACTTTCCAGGGTGGCAGGAATGTTGTACTGTGTAATATACAGATACGGTGATGCATCAGGAGTCCTGATAAATGTGAATGTGTGCTTTACTATCGATGTACTGTACAAAGCTCGTTGTTCCTTCATCCTGGTAGTTTCAAGTTTGAGGTTTCTACAACCGTGGCTGAGCAACAGCGTCTGATGGAGATTCTCAGTGGACAAATTCAAGGTTTGTACGTGGTGTACGTGCTGAGTACGTCATGTTATCTTTAACGATTCCGCTGCGGGATTCCGACTCCCAAGTTGAGAGGGAGGGTTGGATTCCATCCATCGAACTTACTTCCTTGCAAGTGACATTGAAACGCTTGTCGGGTCGATAATGTTGGCTCCGCTGGGGGCCCCAGACTGGAGCTAGCGGAGGCCGCCACGAGTGTACTCCGAGAGTAGTGTTCCAGCGGGAGCCTCCCACGCAAACTGCGTTGTGCATCCAGAAAGTATAACTGGCTTTACATGAAAGCTCTATTTCGCTTGGCAGCACGGGGTGAGCGTCGGTTTCAAGACGACATCTTACCGATACTTCGAACCTGAGGGACCCTGAGTCAGGACAAGAACCACGGTCTACAAATTTCAAACGAATGCCTTAGGCAATCCGTTATATGGAACGCGAGTTGAGAAACTAGCAAGTAATAGTTAGTCGAATACAAGTTGCGCTCACATCAGCCACCGAATCGATCGCCGTGGCGCGCGCTTGTCTCCTACCACGCATGTTCAATGGATAGTTCGGCTGCAGCAAGCGATGATTGGGAATCTGAAATGGGGATCATGCAGTGGTAGATGCTCTTCTGGAATACGTTGACAAGTATGGCCACGGATGTCGGCGTACGCCTTACGCATCCTGCACTTATGGTTCTTTCAGGATATCATGGACCATGATTCATGGTGTTATTGCTGTGGCTATTGCCGTACTTCTAGTGGATTGTAGTAAGAGGGAACCACTTCCCGGGGGCGTAGTAATGGAGAGATTACTGGCCATCACGGGAGGGATTGGCGCTTCGCTATTTCGCAACTATAATGCCTGTGTGGCTTATGATAAGCCGCTTATCCTCTTCCGGATTGGGGTGTCCAAGGATTAGTACCATGTAACAATTCTTCTGATGGTTTGAGCTTGACCTGTCGTCTCTGGGATACCCGCGAGAGAGTTCGTGTTCCACGGTGGGTACTGGGGAGACAACTTCGCCTGTATGATCGGCGGAGCAAGATAAGATAAAGGATGGGGGCACTGTACTGTGAAAATCAGGTATGCTAGCTTCATTACTCTGGTTCATACGCTCCATGCCCTCGGGATTCCCGCTATACATGGATGCACAGAACAAAATAATTCGTGGGAGCCAGAAAGTCGCATGGGTCGGATCCTCGAGAATATGGTAGCATCTTTCGCTGGATGTCTGTCGCTGTAGCTTCAACTGTTAGGTTCGATGCTTCTCGTCGCCAATATAGGCATACCTTCGTCCCTTTCTTCATGGCTATCATCAACGAGGAGTGCTATGACGTGTACTATCATCTGTTGGTACACCTAGACACGTTGGTCAAAGCCTTAACGTTGGGTGAGAGTACACTGCAAAGTGTCGTGAACCTCTGTGTTCACGACGCCCATCAAGGTGCTCTCAAAGCATGTCGCGAGGTCCTCCCTAACGTGAGGAATGGTAAGCTCAATCCGAACTTGAGGGTTATTCAGCTTCCGACTGTCAGCACGTTGCTACTTCCACTTAACCAAAAATCTCAAAGACAATAAGAGCACTCTTGGTGAGGGCTTCAATATCGTAAGCGTTAAGAATACTGGGAAGCATTTAGAGTCAGTTTATCGCTAGTTGAAGCGCCATAAGTACTGGTTGCACGCGTCTCCTACCGATGCCCTGAACGAGTTAGTCTCCGACACCATGGTCGACGCCGTCACTGGCGTTTCTCCCCGAGGTGGAGAATATTTGAGGAGGACTTTAGACACCGAACAGTATGGCTATCCGAATATCGCCGTAACGAATGAAGGTGTTGTTGGAAATCAGGTAGTAACTCCCCATCTGGCGTACTGTCTGCAGTACACATTCTGTATACATGTCTGCCAGCGCCGTTTCTCCGTGAATCGTATCACACGATTCGTAGGTCTATCCCCGAGGTGTGTCAGGTCTTGACAAACATCGTAGAGTCCTTTCACAAAACGCATACAAGGATTATGGGGAGTCAGCGGCTGAACATGCCTGCTTTCGCGGCAAAAATTCGCAAAGTACGTCTTCTGACTGCTTGTACACTGGTATCGCTAATGTGGAACATGATCACGGCTAGGTTGTAACGTCACTCAAACTATCGAGCCCTCAACATTACGTGAAGAGGCCAGAAACTATCAATGCAGTGGAATACAAGAACGATATGAAGCTTCGGGGAACTAAGTTCTATCAACGTGGGTGCGTTGCAGAGGTAAGTGCTAACCCGCTTGATGTCTTCTCAGGAGGCTCTTCTGCTTGACGCGATTTCTATAGGTCACAGCTATGATACCTGATATGGTGGAGAACAACGTTGGAACACGATATTTCTTGCTCCCGAATAACCGTTCGCCGGGGCAGCAAACCGATGCCGAAATGAGAGAGACTATTCAGGTCTTCCTCCGAGGGATTTTGCTGGATGAGCTCGACGGAGGTCCGTGACGTCTCTAAATGACATGTCTTCGGGAATTTGTATTACTTTTCAGATGATGATTTAACTTTGGCAGAGGTCATGAGCCTCTATTTCTGTTACTACCTCGTCACAGTCTCGCCTCAACAACAGCAGACAGGGTTCGGCCGTCAGAGGATCCCTCCTAGCTGTACTTGTAAGGAGTACCGTGACTGGGGATGCTGTGGGCACGGATATGCGGTGGAAACCTACTTAGAAAGCCGGCCACCGTGAGAGAAGAACATCGGCTTTCTACTTTGTTACTAGTACCCTTAGGTCCATCCCAGAAAATAGAAGAATGGCTGGCTTGCGGCGTGGACGAGCAACTGCACGGAATCGTGGGGTTTTAGGTCGATACAACTCTGCTGTGTCAATTCCACAGGATGGTGAGTATAAGCCTATGCATGGCGCGAATCATATGCTCAAAAGACCGACAATCTTTCAGATGGAGACTTGACCGATAACTCGGTAAATAACGCAGGAAATCTTTCAGACGGCGAATCAAGTACGACCATCAATCTTTCACAAGTTTTAGTGCAGCACTGGCTACCTTCCTGAGTCAGGAATCCTGACAGGCATCGGCTCGCTTATATCTGATACGAAATTCATCTACGAAATTCGTAGTACGAAATTCGTACCTAGTATTACTACGTTATAATCGATCTTCTGATATGGTCAGGTTCTCACTTGTCGGAGCATGTTGATGATTGCTCTGAACCCACTGGAGACTCTCCAGCGATAGCAGCAGTGAATATCACCCGCTCTTGTGATTCTATGAGCGAGACTCGCATGTCCCATGATGTACGAGTTCATGATGTGTGGGTGCTCGAATTGCGCAGAGTCTTGATCTCCCTGCGAAAGCGTATACCATTTCTGGGGAAAGGCTGCTCAACTAACTGTTTCATTGCAAATTACTTGTGGTATTGATAATTAATAGACCAACCCACAAGGCTCTAGTGTGATTCCGCTGTCCTTAATTAGTAGTGTGTAAATGTAAGCGCACAGGGCCCAGGTTGCATGGCATAGCCGATTGGCATAGAATACGTGGCATTGCTTGGATTTGCGTTACCAGCATAGATTAGCACAAGTTGCATAGATTTTTTCCAGTTGCTTGGATTAGTCAT
>JABANP010000760.1:0-18860 GCA_013115135.1 Perkinsus olseni | reverse complement strand
GACGAAAGTTACCTTTTGAGCTGCGAGCTCTTCCTTGAGTGCCTCTGTGGTGGCCAACAAACCCTGGCTTCTAGTAGTAAGGTCGGCGATTTGCTTCTCTGTATCAGCCTAACAAAAGCCCATAATGCGCTGTTATAATGGATAGTGAGTAACTATTAGTGATTACGGTATCTCTGTTCACCTTTCGGCTTGACACTTGTTGCTTGGCTACGTCTACGGTAGCTGATGAATCACCCTGGGCAGCCTCACAGCGTTGACGTAAATCGTCGAGCTCTGCCCTGTCCTGCGCCCGCTCTTCGGCCTAATGAGTGAGTTGAAGTAGTCACACGATGCATGTGCACACGATGATGTCACCGCTGACGATGCAAGAAACCTACGAATCTCTGGTTCATACGACTGCGCCGCTTAGACCTTGTTGTCATACTCAATGTGATCTACAGAACTAGAAGAGAAGAAAGCTGGTCGCAACGAATTATTGACTAGAACCCCCTGAATTGACTACTCCATGCGCAAGTTACGCAGCGCAACATATCTGGGTGGGTCGAGTCCAAACCTAGACTTAGATCTCAGCTAATGAATCACCACTTTCATGTGAAAGGCCATGGCGTGAAACAGTGGTTAGGGCGATTGAAAAAGTGAGCGGATCACATCGATGCCGAAACTGAAAGTCATGGAGAGCCCGTGCGAACCCAGCGTGCTTTGTATGAGATGATCTGTATGACCGAGACGACTTATATACGATAAGGTGAACACGTGGCGCACTCACGGCCTACACTTATATGTGATAAGGTAAACACGTGGCGCACTCACGGCCTACACTTATATGTGATAAGGTAAACACGTGGCGCACTCACGGCCTACACTTATATACGATAAGGTAAACGCGTGGCACACTCACGGCCTACACTTATATACGATAAGGTAAACACGTGGCGCACTCACGGCCTACACTTATATGTGATAAGGTAAACACGTGGCGCACTCACGGCCTACACTTATATGTGATAAGGTAAACACGTGGCACACTCACGGCCTACACTTATATACGATAAGGTAAACACGTGGCACACTCACGGCCTACACTCATATGTGATAAGGTAAACACGTGGCGCACTCACGGCCTACACTTATATGTGATAAGGTAAACACGTGGCGCACTCACGGCCTACACTTATATACGATAAGGTAAACACGTGGCGCACTCACGGCCTACACTTATATGTGATAAGGTAAACACGTGGCGCACTCACGGCCTACACTTATATACGATAAGGTAAACACGTGGCACACTCACGGCCTACACTTATATACGACGAGGTAAACACGTGGCACACGCACGGCCTACACTTATATGTGATACTAAAAATTTTACATCCCACTCAATCAAGGATCACAACAACAGAATACTACGAATCACCAATAACTTACTTAATGGTACCCAAGGTCTTATAAGTTTTCCACCGCGGAGTGGGGCACTGCCTAATAATAGGCATGAATGCATCCGAATCGACAACCCTAAAAATACGAATACGGAAACGCAGCGAAGCCGGAACTCGATGGAACTCTCACCGCATCATTCACAGCGAGAACTTGCAACCTCCACTTCAGCCTCAACTGAAGTAGGCAAACGACTTAAAGCTTTCAGACAGGCGAGGGAGGAGTAGGGGCTTTGCAAACTCCTCTAGTAACAACGTCATCCATCACCATGAATTTAGAACCCTCAGGGGTTAAGTACAGGGTGCCGAACTCAAAAGGGCAAACCCCTCATGAATTTTGCATGTGAACGAGTTGAGAGTTGTAACGCACACCGATCAAAAAATTCACTGATATTACGTTCATCACATAGTGTTTGTTCCCAGTGTTTGATCATTTCCGAAAAGCTGAGTTGGTTGATGGAGCAATGACTGCTGTTTGAAACAGCCTGTTTCATCGTCGAAGTCATTGCAACAATCATCCCCGAGGCTCCCATCGGGCTCTCATACAGCGTCTAAGTTAGGCCGTCTAACTGTACTAGCTATACTAGTTAGTCACACGAACATCTCTTCAATGCTCCCAAATACCTAAGGCCTACTGATTCTCCTCTCATAAGGACACCAACTCCTCGCTCTGCTTGCCACCTGATCGAGATTCGTACACTGCCGAGATTGTATACTGAAAGAGCACTAAAGTGTACACTGGTGTACGCTGACGGGAAACCAGAATTTCAAGGTAAAGATTAAGAATTTTAGGAACACTCATGTTTCCCCCTCCCCATTTCCTTCCTCGCGACTCTCCTCATTACCCGTTCCCGCACTTAACCCGCGCAGCCCGCCCAATGAAAACAGACGGCCTGTGGCATATTGAACACCTTCCGAAAAATCACTGTCATTTTGGGCGGAAGCGAATGCAAACTGGTAGCACATACGTATGGCACGAAAGGCCTGTGTGACCAACTCAACTCAACTCAAACTGTATTGCCGGCCATTACGAGCACGAGACTTATCACACGACCCGCGCAAGGGGAGCTCGATATGGTTAGGCCTACCACGCAGAGCCTCGTATTAAAGACACTCGACAAAGCCTCGTCGGGCGGCCAGGCAGGGAGTTGAGTAAGGATGGTCACACAGGCCGCCCTACCAGGCATTAGGGAGAAAAAAAGTGAAACCAGAATTGATTACGCCCAAGACCTGTGAGAGGTTGCGCAAGAAAGGGGGGTCTAACTAATAGCGAGTCACCAGCAAAGGAGACGCATGGCTATGGCAGGTTCGATCTCTACTTCGTATCCCGGCCATCATGAACAACATGACAACAAAGTATCTTTGCGAAGTTGCGCAGCTCGAAGCGCGCGCCCACAAACAGCGCAACTTGGTATCAAGCATCACGCATCAGTTTGAATGGTTACATCCCCTCACAGGTCTCTACGCGTCAACGTCGCGTGAGGGTGGCCGGGGTTTTCCCGGTACGAAGTAGAGATCGAACCTGCCATACCCATACGTCCCCCTTGCTGGTGACTCGGTATTGGTTGGGCCCTCCCTTTCTACACAAATTTTCACCATCTAATCATCTGGGTTTCCGCAATCGCAGTTGTTGGTCCTGGGACTACTTAATCCTCTTTTCACCTTCTTTCTCCCTCATGCCTAATAGGCTGCCCAGTGTGGCATGCCTCCCTCCTCGCCTTCCCTGGCTGCACGACGTAGTTGTGACGAAGTTCCTCTCAAGAGCCTCCGAGCTGATGATGAGAGATTCATTAACCTCTGTTGTTTCAAGGCTCTATGGTTGGGTCTAACCATATCGGGATCCGCTTGCGCGGGTCGTGTGATGGGCGATAAGCTTCGAGCTTGTAATGCCCAGGCAATAAAGTTTGAATTGAATTGAATTGAATTGAATTGGTTACATCGTCAACGTCGCGTAGAGACGAATTGAATTGAATTGGTTACATGGTTACATGGTTATGGTTACTCTGATGTTATGCATACCAGACTGATCGGCAAAACTTTTCAATAGGATATATGATTTGGTCTCGAATACTGATTGGAGGGCAAATGATGCTGATTATTCTGAGTAATGTCTCCCTGTGGCGTAGTTCCGGAAGTACTCGGTACTTAGTGTCGTGATACAGCCACTCAAAGACAGTCACCAACCATTGTTTATGTTATTAAGAAGTTCCCAATGAAAGCCATTGAGTCATTACACCGCGCAGGGTAAGAGTCTCGGTTACGTGGTTGATGCGCTCGACCAGCTTCATCACTCAAGGTCACAAAGATAAATGACCACATCGATAAATTCAATCGCATCACATCACCAGCGCCATGTGGCTACTACCCACGCGATTCACTAAATGCCACAGACCGCGATTTACAGCCAGCGGTGCAGCGTTGCTACACTTTGACGGAACAGCTGACACCAAGTGTACTCGTAAATTTCGTGGCGTTTGGAGTAGCAATGCTTGTTTCGGCAAATGATACACCCATTGCTGTAGCTCGCGAAGAGTCCCTGTTAGAGATTGCTAACATCGAACCGGGATTTTTTTTCTGACGAGCTCGCTTCGCTCGCTCGCCTAATCTAGGCTCTCATTGCATGGCTTAGACGACGCAGTTTATTGCATAGATTAGCAAGATTTGCTTAGATTAGAGTAGTTGGCTTGGATTAGTACAATTCGCATGGATTAGGGCGGCTTGCATAGATTAGAGGATGGGCACTTGTGTTGTTGAAGTGCATAGATGGAGGATCGTACACCCCGGCGGGGTGACCCCGCCGCATTAGGTCTTGTGAGAGATTGGTTAATTGATGCGGAGAGGGTCCAAGGAAATGCGAAGAGGGCAAGCTAATTGTGGCAAGTTGTGGAGATGTCATTGTTCGAACTCGATATGAGCAGCTCGGACAGCTGCCCCACTCATCACTTCTAACTCAATACCTGACCAGGCTGCTTTTTGAAAAAAAAATCCTGATGCTTGAAAGATCCGCTTAGCCGGGACCCGGTCAACCCGGTCACCATATGGAATGACGACTCTATACTGGCGAAAAGCCGGGGCGAAAAAAGATCTTCTCACGATGGGCATCTCTTCATAGTGGTATCGAGGAGTAGCCCAGCCTTGAGGTGCAGCTCATCAGAGCCCTCAATAGTCACTTCGAATCCCTTTACATCAGCCGACTTCATCAGGGTCGTCAGGGTTTCATCAAAGTTAGACAGAGTGATGACATTGCCGTCGACGTGATAATCACAGACGCCCTCAACCTTGAGAGTCGGTATAGACAGGGTTAGATGCCCGGCCTTCAGCGTAACGCGCAGCGACTGGCCCAAAGCCACACCGCAAAATTCGCCCTCGAAAGTCGGATGCTGAGAGGTGGTGGTAGTCGTGGTTGTAGCGGCAGGGGTCTCTGTAGTGGTCGGTTCTTGAGTTGTTGGGAATGGACTGGGGCCTCCTGTAGTGGAGGGAGATGTTGGGCAATAAACCGGATCACCAGAGCAGTTGACGTCGTCGGGTCCGCCGGTGAGGAAGCACACGGTGTTATCCTTCCTGCGAATAAAACCCTGACAGACCGGTTTTCCCTTCTGGTAGGACTTGCAGTAGGAGCCCTTCCCAGACCTGGCACACGCAGTAGTGTCGCCGAGATCGATACACATCTGCATACACGGATCAGACGCGAGCAAGGTGGAGAGACCAAAAACCAAGACAGCGATGCTTTTGTTCATTGCCGGGCGGGAAACGTACAACTTAGCCTGCAGTGGGCAAAATTTAACAGCTGCAGGTACGGCCGAATACTTCCGAGGCTCTCAACTATTCATAGAGCCCACGATCCTGCTAAAGAACCCTTTTCATGAAACCACTCCACGTTGCAACCTAACGAGAAGTTTGGAAGCGCCCAGGCGACGCCGGCGGGGTCCATCGCATGGCGTCACGTCACGTGCGATACCTCGTGACGCCTTGTGCTGCAAACAGGTTGCGCATTCGTGTGGAGCAGCAAGCAATGTACATGAGCTGGAGATACAGAATGATCAAACGAGGGTCGTCGGGACAGCATAGCACAAAGGCATCTTTCTCAGCAGAATTGTGTCGAGCTGAGGTCCATTCTGTAGCTAGACCACCAACTTGGAACAGGTAGCCGAATGACGATTGATATCATCAGTATCTATTCAATGTTATGAGATTATTGTATTTAGTCTTTTTCGTATTATCCCATAAATGTTTTTCGCCACCGTCGCTACCATCGCTTCTGCCGTTGCTGTTGCTTCGGCCACTGAAGATTCCTGCGCCTCCCTCTGTAACCAGATTGATGGTTGCAAGACTGCCAAGTACGGATCATACTGCAAGGCCTGGAAGGAGCCCGCCGTCTGCTTTGGTCTCGTGAGGAAGGCTGATGGTTCTTACTGCTTCCAGCCCACCGACAAGGATTGCGTCGGTGAATCTGTCACTTGTGATAGCAGAATCCTCACCACTGCTGCTCCCGTGACTACCACTGCTGCTCCCGTGACCACCACTGCTGCTCCCGTGACCACCACTGCTGCTCCCGTGACCACCACTGCTGCTCCCGTGACTACCACTGCTGCTCCCGTGACTACCACTGCTGCTCCCGTGACCACCACTGCTGCTCCCGTGACTACCACTGCTGCTCCCGTGACTACCACTGCTGCTCCCGTGACCACCACTGCTGCTCCCGTGACTACTACGACTCAGAAGCCTACCACCACCACCACCACTACTACGACTCAGAAGCCTACCACCACCACCACCACTACTACGACTCAGAAGCCTACCACCACCACTACCACTACTACGACTCAGAAGCCTACTACTACCACCACTACGGCTGCTCCCTTCGGCGGTGTCTTCTGTGGTAACGTGATGGGTGAGAGCTTCAAGGTCGATTTCGAGGGTGGACACGCTACGATTAGTGTTATGGGAATGGACATGCATGCTGACTACAAGATTGATGGTAACGAGATGGACTTCTTCAACTATGGTCCCACAATCAGTAAGTTGATGCATATGATGCATATCAATAGTGTCCAAGCTACTATTGTTGATGCCAATGATGTCCACATCAAAATTGGTATCCTCATCGACACTACAGTCACCAGGTGCTAAACGCCTCACTGATCGTCATTTTCATTAATGGCCGTTCTGTTCTGTCCTGTTAAGTTGAAATCGCATTTTCGTTATTCACGCCGAGTAGTATGGGAGAATTTTCCTTCTCTCGTGTGAGTTAATGTTATGGCCTTCTTGCGCTGGAATGGATTGTTGTGTTCAAGAGCGAAGGAGGGGTAGGCCCGCCGTTGAGTCACCTGGCTGACCATATGATGGGCGTTCCATAGGCGCCATAGAAGACTACTAGTAATGAGTGCGAGTCTCTTGATCATAATTGGCAGCGGCTCGTGCGCTAAAGACCAGTCCAAAGGTCAACTGGAGTTGAGCTGTCGGCTGGGCTACGCACTGTCGGGACAATTTTTGTGCAGCATCCGTGATGCAAGCACTACGGGGCAGAGGTGGCCTATCTCAGCTATTCGAGTGGGACATATTGCACAAAGGACTGGTCAGTGCTTTGAGCCCATTACGCTGTCGATACTGGTGCTTTCGCTTCCAACACGGCAATCCCACGAAATTGCCTGCATTAAAGATAAGAAACGGCGAACGAACTCGACACAACGGATACACTCCCTGGTGCAAGTTGATGGAGCGGCGCCAAAAGGGGACGGGTCTCTAGCTTGACGATTGTGTTAGCTGCGGTGAGTGCTCAAAGGAGCAGACAGTATCAGTATGCGACGTTAGTTTCGCATACTGGTCGACGCATAGCATTTGTAGACCTTTGTACTGCTGTTTGAACGCAAATTAGCTACTCTCATACTCAACATGCGAGAGTCCTCCGGCCAGTGATATCAGTAGTTGACGATCGATAGTATGGGCTCAGTAGTGTCCTCATAGTTACTAGTTTAACACTCGATTTCAAATGCGCTTTGCCACCGCTACCTTCATTGCTGTTGCCTCTGCCTCTCTTGTGGCTGCTGAGGATTCCTGTATTTCCCTCTGCAATGATGTCGAGGGCTGCAAGATTGCCAAGTATGGCTCCTACTGCAAGTCGTGGAAGAGCCCCGCCGTTTGCTTTGGTCTCCTCAAGAAGGCTGATGGTTCCGTCTGCTTCCAGCCTACCGACAAGGACTGCGTCGGTGAGCCCGTAGCCTGCTCAGCCGTCTCCTCTACCCCGGTTCCTCACAGGACCGAGGCTCCCGCGACTACCACCGCTGCCCCTGTGACCACCACCGCCGCCCCAGTGACCACCACCGCCGCCCCAGTGACCACCACCGCCGCCCCAGTGACCACCACCGCCGCCCCAGTGACCACCACCGCCGCCCCTGTGACCACCACCGCCGCCCCTGTGACTACTACTGAGGCCCCTGCGACCACCACCGAGGCCCCTGTGACTACCACTGCCGCCCCCACCACTACTACCACTGCGGCTCCTACCACTACTACTGCCAAGCCCACTACCACCACGACCCAAGCTCCTACCACTACTACTGCCAAGCCCACTACCACCACGACCCAGGCTCCTACCACTACTACCACTACAGCCCCCGCCTTCGGTGGTGTTTTCTGTGGTAACGTGATGGGCCAGAGCTTCAACATCAATTTCGAGAATGGCCAGGCTACCATCAACGTGATGGGTATGAAGATGCACGCCGACTACAAGGTGAATGGTTCTGAGATGGAGTTCTCCAACTACGATCAGACCCTCAGCAAGTTGATGCATATGATGCACATCGACGCCGTCAAGGCCACCATCATCGACGCCAATGACGTTCACGTCAGCATCGGTGCCCTCATCGATACCACTCTTACTAGGTGCTAAGTGTGACATTCAGAAGCTTCTCATACGGGTTCCGTTTTCGCTTCTCCTTCCCTCATTCGATCAGCCAAATCTGATGATGTTGGGGGAGAGTCCCTTTCGAAGATAAGAAGAACTTCTTACTGATGTTAAGTTGTCCTTTTCATCGGTTCGTGTTGTGTTAAATGTCGATATCATCGTCACCACCTGGACGCGACTTGGAGGTTTTCGCGTCTTTATATCGCCTACTGTGACCCTACTGGAATGTAACTCAACAACATTCGGGGAGGTGAAAACGCAATTGTCTCGATGGATGAAGTTAGTACACGAACTGAAAGGCAAGCATATCGATTCAAGCATTCGACAGTCCAGTCTCCTCGGGGGCTGTTGGTGGTGGCGATGGCTAACACGGCAACTAGTCAATCCCAACTCTGCATAGCACTTCCAACTCACGCATTTTGAGGCAGGCTGCCGCTCTTCGATCGTTTCGCCGGTCTTCTCCGTCTCGACTTCACCAGCGTTAACAGTATCGCCTTCGCCCTCGCTCGGAGCTCCCTCGGCATTCCCGCCGGAAGAAGGAGGAGTATCCACACCGCCCACGGCCTGCGATGGTTGAGCAAGCTCGGACTCCAACACGTCCACGCGAGTACTCGTGACCTCCTGAATGGAATGGCTCCTGGCGGTCTTGGCCTGAGCGGCAGCTACTGATACTAACCTCAGTTGCATGCTGGGGAACATCTTTCGAGTCTTCCTTCTCTCGATCTTCCGGTGGCGACACCTGTCAGATTTGAGAAAATGCAAGATAACTCAAGAGAGCAAGAGTCGCACAGTCTTCACGGTATCATCGTTACTGGATGACCTTGGTGCATAGCTGTCAGAGCCCGTAGCCCCCACGTCATCGCCTGATGTGAGGGGCTCCCCTTCCGAGCTGTCGGGTGACCTGGCCAGACCCAGCTTTATAATGAGAGCGCACCTCAGAACCGTCACTTCGCCTCATCATCGTGTTTCGATGCTCCCTCCTTCTCTTCGGGAGACCACGAGTCGACAAGATCAGCGAGCTGTGACTTCAACTTCTCCTCAGTCTCCGGCGTCAAATGCTTGGCTATGTCAGCGTCCAAGGCTTCCAACCTGAAGTGCTAGATCGGTCCTATCTCCACGTCTAGCTCCCACGAGCAACTATCTACGGCGGGAATGATTCGGACGCCGCAATGGTTGTGTGAGATGCATTGGCGAGGCACCTCCTCGGTGTAGCACCGAAGAGACGCCCGCACGCTGTTGGCACGCAGCCCGAAGTGAGGCATCGGTGGAAGGAGATACTTATGAGATGAGCTGCTCATGGCCAGTCGAGCACTCACATCTCGATCTCTGGTTTCAGCCCATCTTCCTTCTCCTCAGCGAATCTGCGGACGACCTTCAGCCTGGCCTTTACTGACAGGGCTAGTTTCTCGAGGATATCTTCACAGCCCGGGGCGTCTGACAGATGATACCCAAATACAGCGGAGCGAAGGCCGTTCTTCCTCTGACCTGTACTGCCGTCTAGGAGACCGTCTTCTTTCGATTGAGCTTCGTCGAGCTGCTGGCGTAGAGCCGCGCTCTGGTCCCGCAAATCTCTCAGGGACGTCTCAGTGCTTGTGATCGACTCATCGACGGACTTGGCTTCGGCCTGACCAGCCAAGCCCATCCCACCGAGCAGTCTAACGGTCCCAATTCTATCCCGATCCTCCAAAAAAATTCTAATTCCGGAGTGAGAGGAAACACATTCAAAATACTAAGCTCGATCCAAGCCAACCTTTAATGTACAATTTATCCGCTCATATTTTTCTCCAACCTCCCCACCCGTGGACGGCGGAATCGCTGGCGGTGGAGTGCAAATCAGCGACCAGTCAGCAGCAGCAACGGTGTTATAAACCATCATCGGAGTTTTGCCTACCGATAGCTTTTTGGCCTCCGCAAACATCCGAGAGCGCACTGCTTGCTGCTTCTCTTCCTCAATCTGATAATCAATTCTACGTCTCAAAAAATAGAAATCCTCTGCTCACTTGAGGTCGCCGCTGCTGCAAAAGATTCAGTTGGCTTCTCACCCGGCCAATCTCAAGATCCAATGATGACAGTTTATCCGCGACATCAGCAACCTAAGGCGCAGGGCGCGCGCTAAATGCCGCCAGAATGTTGCTAAAGCCCGTTTGTTCTACTCTTCTGGACTCACCTGCCGCCTGAGCTTTGTCCTAAACTCAGCGCCTTCAACGATGGAATCAACACCCGCCTCTGCGGATGGCCCCAACTTATCAGATGACGCGAGCTGAAGCGACGGAAAGATCGCCGCAGCGACTGGCTGGAATCGACCCCAGCATAACAACGCGACTATCGGGGACGACAAATGCAGGCGCTTGCCGCGGACTGGGAATCTTACCCATTGCCCAGTGGCCTTGCAAGCGCTGTCGAGAGCGCCGAGCTCCTCTTCCAGTTTCCGACGGCTCGCCAACTTCTCCTCTCGCCGTTGCTTAATTTCGTCTTCTCTGAGGAGGTTACACAAGACTCCAAAAATTTCACTGATGAAATATCCGATTCTCTCTGGAGAAAAATATGAAACCCGAATGAGTTTTGCCTTCCCAGCCAGACGTGACCGCGAAATTGTCTACTATTAGCGACGCAACCCCCACTACCGTTTCTGAATGGCTTTCCGTTGCTGGTCGATGATCTCCTCCTTCAACTCCATCGCCTTAGCCTTCCTACTGAACTTCTCTTCAGCTGCCTCGACATTACTGAGCTGATCTCGGAACTGAATCAACAGCCACATAGGAGATCTATCGCGAGGTTGACGAACGCTCAGAGCAATTACGAGATATTACGATAGAGATATAAGAGTACTCATCGGCTGGGGAATGGCGATGGGAATGTTGTATCAACCGCGTGAAACAGGTGTGCAGAGTCCGCACGCGGATGCGGACGTCGCGGACGTAAACCGATCCCCCAGCCATTGCCCCGCACCTACTCAAACGCAACTACGTACCTTCCCACGGGCGGCTGAGATCTCCCCGTCCAACCGGCTCATCTTCTCGTCACACTCGTCTCTCTTCGCCCTGATAAACCGACAAATGAATACTGCTACGCTCCGCTCATGGACCTCTCGGTAGTCGCGCAGCACTCATTGCTCCATGAGTCCTCCATCGTTCTACGCTCTAACGACCGCAATTTCGTGGCGCGTGACGAGAACGCGACTATTACTGTGCCTCAGCTAACTCTTCCTGAAGCCTCTTGATCTTGTCATCCATCTGATCTCTTTCCTCCACCACCTGCCGCCGCTCCTCGTCGATCGGCCCGGTGACTTCCTTAATAGCGTCCTCTACCGAGCTTCGAGCGGCTCTTATTTCTGCCCTGAGAATTGCCCGCCTCGATACCACCAGTTTGCGCTTTACAATTCTGATCTTTCGAAGCCTCTTTTAACGACTCTACTCTCATCGTTGTGATCCAAAGGACAGGCTGGAAATAGGGCCGCCTGCTGAGCCGAGCGTAAGAGCGCGATGGGCCTCTCGCCATCAACGATGCGTGCGAATTCCGGTAGTAACTTGGTACGCGATGAGCGCTCCCTGCCCCCGCACTACTCCTCGGCTCTATTCGCCGCTCTCATCTCCTCTAGACTCTTCACATCGGCCTCCAAGACCGCTCGTTGCTGTTGTAGACGTCCGTCATTATCGACGGAGGAAGTAGCGTGCTCTTCTCCATCACTACGCAGGGCAGCTAGTTGCCTGAGAATTCCGACGAGCTACTCACAATTGCTATGGCCCTGGACGAGTGCATTCCATAACGATGACGTTGCTCGAAACATCGAACTACCGACGACAGTAGATGCAGCACTATCGGCACTCAATTCGACGTGCATAGTTCAAATCTGAGCGTCCCCCCCATGATCTCCGCAGCTGGAGCGAAGCGCCTCTCATTCCCCATATTACTCCTGAACTACAGTAATCCGCCCAGCCGTTGCTTGCATTGACTTGTCATCGAGATCCCTGAGGGTCGCCTGAAACAACATCCCTAGGCTTTCGTTCCTGGGACACAATAGTGCACTTGGCGTGGAAGTCCATACGAGTCACTCATCGAGGTAATCACTCGGCCAAATGTGACAACCACCGACCGCGAGGGACAGGGGTCAATCAGTCTTAGGCTTCCGCTGAGTGAAGAATTGGCATCCGCCGCTGGGTTGGCGAACTATCATTCTGGTATCGGGAAGAGGACGTTCGCCACAACATCTATTCATGCTAATCAGGGCGTTGACTATCCTTCTTCGAGGAAATATGCGACTACCCTCGGAAGATCTTATCGCACTGGCATCCCCCTTTCTTGTGGCCCTTCCCCAACCCCTCTACTACCCTCACTGACCGCATTTGGCCTGCCCGATCCGCCATGCCTCGCCAGAGATCGATGAATGCCCCTCGAGCACTGGTCACCTCATTCTCCATCTCGGACGCCTCATCATACTGCTCCTGTCAAGAAGCGTGTACTCCGCAGTCAAGTTGGGCGGTGCTATCCACTGGACCGAGAGCGCCAGATATTCACTCCCGAGCTAATGCGCCGTGAAATACTCTCGATAGGAAACGAACGCGGGATCTCACGAATGACGGCGCGACGCTTCTCCAGCTGAGGTAATGAGAATACTACCTCCTCCACCAGCCGGTTCTGCCGGTCCAGTACAGCTTTCAATTGATTAATGACGTCGTTTTCCCGGGACGTGCTTTTCAAGATGCTCAGCACCGCCGTTTTATACTCCGCTAAACTAGACTTCCGTCGGACACTCAGCTGAGTCTTCTCATCACGGTACAGCTTCCGTGACTGACAAGCACCATCGGGAGTTAGCAAAGGAGTGGTATGCGCGCTAACACAACCCAATGGCCCACTACTACACTTGGCAGTTCCACATTGATACTCCCCGTCGACCTCGGACTTTGCAGCGGCCGACCGGTTCCCTTATTGTTTGCCGAATCGTCATCCTTCCCACCGCCCATCGCGCCCGGCCCGCCAATTGAGCTAGCAGGCGAAGCTGCCCCAGCTGACGGGCTTGGCGTTCTTGCCGGGGGTGGAGGCGGCGGCGGGGGAGGCTTCTCCCCCACTTTCTGATTCGGGCGGTTGATAAAACCAAAGGCACTCGGGCCACTCTTCGAGGACGCCGCAACCGGAGGCTTATTAACAAAACTGAACTGACTGTGCCCTCCCGCGGCCCGGCCCCCCAACGATGGCGTCTTGGACGTCATAGAAGTGACGCTGCTACTTATCGAGGAACCTGACAGCAAGGGCTCGCCTCCTCTCATCGACTCGGCTGAGCTCTACACGCTCTACGTTCTGCATACGCTACATCTACGTCCCCTACACGACTACTACTCCTATCAGCGGCTGATCTCCCATCGCCTTTATGATGGGCAGCCTGCGGGGGCCTTCTGGGTAGTGGTACAGCTGGTGCCGAGTATCCACCAGTGGCCACACTCGGAGATACCGTCGTCCGCACCATCCCTGGGGATTTACTTTGAGGACGCTGTTGAGTCTGAAAGAAAACTCTGACAACGCCAGACCTCATCTACGGAATCAGCGCAGGGCCAAAACCAGCACTAGCGTTGCACATAGGGCACCTCGCGTTCATGCCCCGCCGTTTGCGACCACATGATCGAAGGCGGTATCGGCTTCCACGACCTTAAACCAGTATATCTACCCATGCTACTACCGTGGCAGCTGGCTGTTGCTGTTGTTGCACTGGTGCCGGCGGCTTCTGCACCTCTTCCTCCCCACTCAATCCCAGGAAATTCCAGAAGGACATCAAAAAATGATGAGACAAAAAACTGCACGAGGGATGCTCGTTATGTCACACGCCTGTAACTACACCTGCTCTGCTGCACGCCTTTACCACCTCTGGCAGCCCTCCCCAAACCACTAGAAGATGGCACAGTGCTGATTGAAGATGCTGTCAACGAGACTTTTTATCTTAAGGAGGCCTGTCGACTCTCCAATGCAAATTTCATACAGCAGGCAAACTTTCCGCCAAAATAATTCTCAGGGGTCTCCAACAGACTGATTCTGAATTTCAAAGGCGGTCCACGAAGATGAGCAACTGCGCATGACGCATGGCTTTCACCGGGTAAAAACGTTAGCGCGTGTCTCGTGCCTGCCTGGCAACAGTCTATCCACGATGATACCGACCGCTGGCCTTTCACTGTCGACGAGAAGCAACTGCGGTCGTGCCACGAACTCCGTGAGGCAGCGCAGAGGCTCTGCTCGGCGGCAGAGCTCTCGTTAGCGATTGCGAGCTCGAACACGCAAACTGTGTAACGCAATCCACACAACTTCCGAAGTAGCCGGGCCATCTGCTGGGCGAGATATCCAGATATCGCCGGGTCTTATTCGACGGAAAATTTTGACCTTTTTCAAGATTACGCTTGGTGAGTTCACCGATGGTAGCTCGGGCCGACTACGCTCTATGCACGGCTATCATCCAACGGTGCTGGCGGCAGCAGATGCTCGGAAGAGGTCCCCGAGTATTCCCGTGACATGCATGATGGAAGTTGAAGATGATGTTTGACGGTTGATGATCTACGCAGTTCACAAGGCACATCAAGCAGGGGCGCTGGATGATCTCAATTCAGGCAGCCTCGCCTTGAGAATTGAGACCTAACTTATGAGGCCCCATCTTAACCTCCTCACCCACTCAAGATATTCTTGAAAATTTTCGAGCGGACTTCGAGCAGGAGGCGTGACGTGGGCTCGGCGCCGAAGGGACCATCCATTCACCTCCCGTTGAAGGCTCAATTCCGGGCACTTAGGGCTAAGCGGTTTTCTTATCATGCGTGAAACAGTCACTCAGTGTCGACCAAAATATCTGTCACTCACGCAAATTCGTAAAGGAGCTGCGGATCTCCTTGAAACCGCTCTGAAGTGTCCCTCTACACAGAATGCCGTGCGTGCGGGTCGATCCTACGCGGGTTCTTGGCATAGGGATAACGGTCGGCTGCTCGCCCATCGCACCAAAGATGCAGGGGCAGCGACCAAGCTCTCAATACGGCTACTCAAAGACTAGCAATCAGTAAACAAGTCAGATCGCCTGCGAATAATTAATTCGTGTGAAGATCGCCCGCCCAACCGTTTTACTAGACATATCCCCGTAGCAGCAAGAGCAATCGGATAAAGGCCTTTTGCACTCACTCATGGTTGTGTTGACGGATGATCTCGACAACATCCCCGATCCGAGCAACTAGTCTATACTGGCCCATGAGAATACTGATTCTCCCCCAAGTCCAATATCCCGCTGAGAAATGAATCATGAGGGTCCCGAACGCGCGTCAGAATGGGACCCTTAGGGATCACCCGACTCACGTGGCTCCTAACCTAACCGGCCCTGAGGGGCCGATTTATCTAGAAAGTCCGAAGCAACGAGTGTCATGTCACTACTAGCAATGTGTGGCTACTAGTAGTAGCCACTTTTGGGCGAGAGCCTACTACGCGCGAAATTCGTATTCCGGATTTTTCACAAATTGTTGGAAAATGCCCTGCCGGCAGCCTACACTGAGGTTGCCACATTCTCTTCTTGGAAGAAAACGATCGGTGCCACATCCGAATCGAAGTTATGATTATCCTCGACCTCGAACAGGTATTACGTCGAAGACTGCGAACTTGAACAGTGCTATACTCCCTTTTTGTAATGGTGAATCTTGCTCACTGGGCATTGCCATGGATGACGATAATGACCCGGGGGATGACAGTACGAGCCGCTTCCAAGGGCTCGGGTGGGCGTCGCAGGCCATCACGAGAGCCGGTAGTCATAGAACTAGGTTCTCAGAGTTTTGCAACACCTCTTCGGGCTCATCAGGCGGAGTGTGCGTCCTTGGATCACACCGACACGCTGAAGGAACAAATGTCGAAGCTGTCCAATGGGTTGACTAAACTGACCGAAAAAGTTACCAAGATGTCCGAGAGGTTCTCCAAACTGACCGAGAAGGTGGCCACCTTAACCAAGCAAGTGTCGGAGTTACACATCGACATCGCGGACTAAGAGTCTGGCGCAGGATGATGCATCCTCCGCTAGGGTGTCTGAGCTGTATAATGAGAACAAGAGGCTGCGAGAAACAGTGAAGAAACTCGATACCCGCATGTCCGGGCTGCTGTCCTTCAACGAACAGGTATATGAGTGGCCACTCGACAACATTCCTTGTGATCAATCGTTCTGTTATATCACTCTCAGGTAAAGACTGAACCTGGCCGGTGCACAATTCGTCGCTTGGACAGCTTCATATCCGTGTCCAATGATATGTCTTGCCATAGAGTTCTCTGGGAGATGTATGAGCCACGAAGCGGATCGAAAGAATTGGGACAAAAGATGACATCCTTCGAATCGCTGTAATACTCATCATCAACTCTAGCGTTGAATCAAGGGCCCCGTATGTCCCGCTCCATGTACTCAACGTCCGATTCCTTAGGCTCCACTACAATGATTCGATGACAATCACTTTCGTGGACTCCGAGAGTAACACCAAGGTCGAGTTCAAGGGCGACTCAGAGGAAATCCTCAGGAAAATGGGTAGACTTTATCCTATTGGCCATCTACTGGAGGACATCTACAAAGCACTGGAGTACTGCATGTATACCTTGACTTGCTCACAGTTAATCGAGACGATCGAACAAACTCCTCCTAAAGGGTACAAGCCTGGAAAGGATTGGATGAAGAACTTCATCTCCGAGAACATGGGCGAAGCGGTGTCCCGAGCTAAAAGATATGGGAAAGTAGGGGATGTCCGGATGTGAAATGTGACGTTCCGAGTGCTTCCAGCATGCGTGCCGTCACGGCACTGCCGTGACGTAATGATTATCAGATGTGTTGTGGTTATCGAAGATAAGGTCGCGTCTGATACATGTGTCGGGCAATGGACAGGCTGTCCATGGGTTATAAAAATAACCCATCGCAATGAGTTATTTGTATTTGCCTATACACGATGAACTGTCCAGGACAGTTCATCGGTGGTCTGCGGTGGTCGTGGCAACCCGTCCTGAGCCCCGCTTCCCCGCATTGTCGACAGCTCCACTCTCGACGATGGTTGTTCCGCGCAGCTCCCGAGCACGAAAAGTCTATCCTGGCTGGTCGTTGATGACCATCCGCCGGATGGCATCCGGCGAGCTTGACTGATGGTCTGTTATTTAGGTCGTTAGCACTCGACTTTCTTTTTGGATAATGGTGAATGTCGGCGTACAGTGTACGCCGTACACGTTCTGTCATTGACGTCTACGCTAGCTCAACCATGGCTCAGAGGACTTCCACCAAGCCCGACGCGAGCAGCAAGTACCAAATTACGTCATTGACGGCCACTTTTCGAGGCATAACGTTCTGATTCGAGCACTCTGAATGATGAATGATCAAGTGCTTGAGCTGATCTATTTGATGTCAAAGTTGAGACTCCTCAGCCGGAGGTGCGGTGGTAGTACTACCGTAGTAGCTGAGCAGCAGCGTTATCCCAAACCAAGCGCTGCCCTGGGCATTGCTCCGTCCATTACTCAGACAGCCACTTATCTCTCTCAACCGAAACGTCTCGTCACCATCAGGGTGATGCCATGGCTGTGTGGACGTGACTCAGCCACGGCGGATGACCTGAGGTTCCTTGTAATACTGATGATCATATCACAAAATACGCATCTGCAGCGCAACACACGGATCATCCTCCAAATGCACCTCGATGATGAGATGTCGATCAGTTTCACGGACAGTCGACATCAGCGGAATGGAAATTTCCTACGATTTGTCGAGTTTCAACCAACTGCTAAGATTTGGCCTGAATTGTTTAGGCCTTGAAACTCCGAGGTTATGAACTGCGAAGCATAGGACTGTGGAGGGGCGTATAGGCATCACCATTGAACAGCGTAAATGCAGAGTTATTTGAGAGCGCTTCAATAGTTCTCAACCATTTTCAATCAAGTTTACTCTCAACAGATGGCGTAGGTTGTTGAATCTGCGGCGCACGACACCGATCTCGCTCCATGCACGTTAAAGACGAGAGTCTCGTCACGAGACGCCGTTGCTGTCACCAACAGCAGTTCCAGCCGTCTCGTCTCCACTCCGATGGCCGTCTCGTCTCGGAGCTTATGATACTTCTCCCGAAGAAGTCCTGATTATTGAAGTCTCTTCTGACGGCAGCCAACGAAAACATCGGGACCTCCAACAGTTGACCACAACTTGTGGTCCACAAGATGAGGGCATGAAGTTCGGCAACGCTTCACTGGACCGGCTCCAGTACTTCTTTTTAAATGAGGTTTACGGGCTATGGGGTACGGTGTCTCGAGCCTCCCAGCCATAACCTGTTGATCGGGTATTACGTGCTCTTACAATGTTCCTCTAAGACTTGGCTCGTTGCAGCAATCCACTATCATCTCAAACTCTGATCTGAGTCCTTGCAGCGTAAGAAGCGTTAGACTTCTTGGTACGCCGCAACCACGCTACCTCTACGGTCCTGATACCACGCCTCTGAGAGGCGTGATTGACTGGCTGATACAGTGACAAGAGGCTCTTATCGAGGCCAGGTATTTATTCTAGCTGC